>JAUMHH010222766.1:0-12085 GCA_032359455.1 Chlamys rubida
CATGTACATTATACAGAACATCACATCAACACACATCCACACATTCACACATATCGAATATTGAAATTATCATCATCATCATCCTCATCCTCATCATCATCCTCATTATCATCATCTGATAATTTTATACAATCACCAAGACACATTCAATTATCACACACTTTCACTCATAGAGAGACAAAACAAATGAACAAAGAGCACTGAGAGAGAGAGAGAGGGAAAGGGAGAGAGAGAGAGAGAAAGAAAGACATCAGACTGCCAAATTTGAGTAGAAAATAAATAAAATATATAACTGCTGTGAGCATTTGTAATTATGGAATTTATATATGGTAGTAATATCTTTATATCCAAGTTTTAAATGGTTGCAATACTAATGTAACATGGGAGGGTTTGAAAGGTATTTCAACAAAATGACTCATTACATGGTAAATGTTAACAATCGTATTATCATTATATGGAGTGTTTCATTAAGGATATGAATTTCAATTTTATCAAGTTGGTTATGGTGATGATAACTCAAAGTCATCTAAGATCAATTCACTCGCTGTAAACTGGAATTATAGGCCCATAACCTGGCCAAAATATAATGTTTTAAGCTGTGAACTGATCATAACTATTTTATATATATTCATGTGATCACCGAATACTTATTTCATTTTTATAACATATCGCATGTAACGTATGATTGTTTCAATACACGTGGCAGTTTGAATCTGCGTAAGCCTTGGATGACTCAGCCCTCATCTACTATTGATGACGTCACACCATTGTGTGTTGTTCGCGAATCATTTGCATAACGATGTATAACAAACGTTAAAATATCAAATGCCAAATTCTGTTAAATATGGATAGATAAGATAGTTGACCTTTTCTCCAAATGGTTGATTGATATCGAAACTTTTTTCAAGTTTTTCCACAAAAGATTTAATTCTAATGTTAAAGTAAGGTGTAAAGTCAAGAAAACAAAATGTTATACTAAAATAAATTGTTATATTTTATTAAAGTGAAATACTAAAGTAAAAACCAATACTCAAGTAAGGTTTATTACTTAAGTTAAGCAAAAGGGTATTACTAAAGTAAAATGTAATACTAAAGCTACATGTAAGTGTTATACTTAAGTGAAGTGTGATTCTAAAGTTAAGTGTAATATTAAAGCTAATGTAAGTGTTATACTTAAGTGAAGTGTGATTCTAAAGTTAAGTGTAATACTAGAAATAAGTGTCAGTGTAATATTTAAGTGAAGTGTGATACATAAGGTGTAATAATAAAGTTAAATGTAATATCAAAATTAAGTGTAATGATGAAGATAGATATAATACAAAAGTGAAATTTAATACTAAAATTAATTGTTATTATAGTAAATTTTAGTGCAATTCAAAAGTTCAGTAAGATACAAAAGTTTCATATTTTTGTAAGTTTAAAAACAAAGGTGAAGTGTAATACTTAAGTCAGGTGTTATACTAAAGTTTAATGTTACATTAAAGTAAAGAGTAATACTTAACTAAAGAACAATACTAAAGTTAAGAGTAAAACTAAGATAGAGTAGAGTGTAATAAAAAGTTGCAAAGTGATTTTTTGCATGATGGGGACAGCTTATTGCTGGAAATTTTTCGAGTACCTACGGTATTAATAGAACCATGGGTCAGGCTGATATATTGGTCCGAAAAAAGGCGGAGGATAGTATCCTAATGGAGGTTGGTATGGGTTCCATAGACCTCCTCCTCCTAACAGCCCCAATGAAAGTCCTAATCCAAAGCGGTGTCCGAACAAACCTCCTCTCCGCCTTCCAAACAACCCTCCTCTCCGCCTTCCAAACAACCCGCCTCGCCGCTGTCCCAATCCCCATCCTCTTCCCATTCCTCTTCTTCTTCCTCCATCGTCCCCACCTCCGTCACCACCTCCATCACCACGCATTCTTCTATTTCTTCTCCCTCCCTGTCCATTGATCATGACGAGGACACATACCAAGAGTAAAAGTAAAACCAGGTACCTCATGTTTGATATAAACGCTTCCTAAAAGAAAGGCAGTTATTTATGATTGTTATAATTGAACATGTCTTGAAAAGTAGTTTTTTTTCCCTCAAATTCGCTATTTAACTAAAAGTTTGTGTATGAGATTGATCAATTATATTTCATATACAAACCTATGTTTATAATCGGGGATTGCAGGTAAAATAAGCCAATGTAAAATATAATAATATATTTCAACTATTAAAAATGAAATATGTGGGTGGTTTGTATAATAACTATATGTATTAAGGTTAAAAGGGTATTCATTTACAAATTTGTTGAACCATTTGTTTATAATTTTACTTAGTTGGAATATATTTTCCAACTTCGGACGAGCCATTTTTTCGACCTTTACATGGAATAACCCAATAATTCGTGGATACCTTATTTTCAAGTAAAAGTGAGTGAGAGAAAAAGATTATTTATGTTCTGATGTTGACAATTAATGATTTAGAACGAAATTTGATAAGGCATTGGCCATTTTGACACAAAGTTATTGAACAAAACAAAATGTAAGACCATGGTTCCTAGGCAAAAATGATTTATATTATTATGAAAAAGACTAGACATAGGCCTCAGGTACAAATTAAATTTACTAAGTGTTTTTACTTGCTTCCTGCCATTGGGCAGATTATTTTAATGGTGTTTTTCTGCATGATATGAAACAAAGTTACGGATTCTAGTCATGCAAAGTACAAAAGCTGATAAAAAATGAGTTTTGTTTTCATTCAATTTCTTATAAATTTTATATAACAAAGGATAATCTTTGCTTATTCTGAGTTTGCCTTAACTTCGAAGATGAAAAATTGAACCTAGTAAGCTAACGTGTGCATATTTAACACCTGTTCAAATAATGTTTGCACCTATGTTTAACTCCAATCTCTCTAGGTTAGGATATAATAAACCTGCACTATTAATCATGCACTGTCAATTTAAATAGTTGTTTAAAGTTTAAAACTAACTGTTGCACAGGTAGAATCTATAGATTATGATAGTAACTGCTTACCTCTTAAACCTTACCGAGGATAGGGGGCCAATGTTGGCGAGTCACCTCTGATTCTTAAATGGAACTGTAAATATCTTGCAAGTTTATTAAACGAATTAGATTTAAAAAAACCAAAAAATGTCGATGTCATCCTATTTGTAATTGCAAAGACGTTGCTGGTTCTCGAAATGTCAAAATATTATATTTACATCATTACATTAACAAATATCACGATTGCATGGATTACTTTAGTGATGATTTGTTTTACATGAGCTATATCATACCACAGTTTCCGGTTATTTCTAGATGACAATTAACAGAGAGTTATAATTGACATTTAGTACATTCAGCGTCGTTATAACTGTCCTGTAATTGTTTTTGTACATAACCATGTCAATGAAAAACTTATCATTATACACCCTCTAGCTGTACATTGCTACAATTTGTGCTTCATCATATATAGTTAAAAAAATATCGTTATATACATATATATAGTAGTCATGTGTGTGTGGTCTTGTGTTGTAAGTGTTTGTCCAGTGTTTGATATATATATTTACTAGTCCTACCTTTGTGGGATTTTTACTGGTCTGATGTTTCTTATATATTTACTAGTTCTGCATTTTGATAATTTTTAAGAAATAATAAACAATTTTTTAAATGTCATGTTGGAACACATTACATAGTATGTGGCTGAGAAAGTGTTTGAAAAATTAACAAATCCGCTTAATAATCTTCCCATTAATTTCTAATCCTGAATTCTATATTCAACAATGGTACACAAAACACGTTGATTATGTTTATTCTAATAAGAAAAAATATTAAAGTCTGTTTCCCTGCTTTCCTAGTTAAACAAATAAATGTATGTGCCCTGATTCGACAAGGGCAACCGACAAGGGCAACCAGGCAACGGGAATTTTGAAACAGGATTGCACGTGCAAGGTATTTTTTGAAAACATTCATGCGCATGTCTCATAGTCCAATTAGTACATATATATTAACCAATGAAAAGTGTCGTTATATCGCAGATGTGGTTAAATTACTGTTATGATGCTTGCTATATATATTCAGTGATCTGATGTTTGTGTTATATTTATAAATATATATGTTTGCGGTTTTATTCTAATACAATGTTTGTCTTATATTTACAAGTCTTACATCTGAGGTATACTAACTTGTCCGATGTTTGGAGTATACATGCATTTACATGTACTAGTCCTGAGATTGTGATACATGTATATTTGCCTGTCCTATATTTGTTGTTTGTTAACCAGTCCTATACTTAGGGGATAGTCTTACTGTGTTTTGTAATTTGCGGCGGTATATCTTGATTGAACTGTCTCAAATTGAGTTTTACTGGCGACGCAGAAAATAAGAAGGGTTATCCCAATTCTGATTTATTTTAACCAAGACCACCGAAAGAAACGACGATTTTAAGATATTTGTGCGTGTTTTCTTCAAATTTTTGGTCTCACTGATCTGGATTGGTGTTGTCAGAAATACTCAAAGTGAGGCGAAATTACGTTGACCTCTCGGGGTCAAGCTATTGTTCGTGATGTCATGAATAATCAATTTCATGAAGTGTTATGATCAGTTGTGGTCATCGAAGTCATTAAAAATCGCCATCCGGGCTTCATATGCAAATGAGAAATTTGCGGAGGATATATCGTGGTTTTACTGTCGAAAATAATTTTGATTGACCAATCAAATGCCGTGTTACATCTCAAATGAATGAGAATTACATATATGTAACACTCTTGCTAGTCATATGAGTTGTCCTGAAGATTTTAGTAAAAACGTTTATCTGTTTTAGAATAAATTCCTTTTATTTTAGATGGGACTAGATAATATGTTGTCCTGTAGACTGATAGCCGCAGAAATCTTACAGTTGTGTCATCATAGTTAGTTTCCCCATTATAGGTAACTGTAGGGTCGACAATTATTTTTAAAGACGCATGCTATCAAAAAATATTTTCTTTTGTTTGACCAGAGTAATCAAGACAGGTGCAACCAAATGTGGTTTGGAAAGAAATGCGTACTACTATGAAGCTCCTTGTTTAAAAAAATTGAATTGGTAATAGAATGGTAACATGTCGAAAGGATTGGACAACAGGCTTAAAGCCTATATAAGTAATATCCCTTGTTGGCATATGGGCATACATGAAATGTTTAATGTCATAACTAACTAAACATGAGAAATAGGTGTCGTAATTGGCTATAGAGCTTTAGACAAGGTAAACAAATGTGGAATCTCATACAAATATAGATTAACTGATCATAATTTTTAAACTTCCTGTAAAACTTGAACCATATAATTTAATGATATGCATTTTATTTAGCCTAAATTAGTAAAATTACTATTGTTAGTTTGGACATTTCAATAGACATGCATATGGTTAGGTTAAAGGAGTGTTGCTGTGGTTCAGAAAATTTAATGTTATCAAACGTTATTGGTAAGATATTTATTTGCTTTTCCTACTAATAACACATTGTCTATAGCTCCACTGCCAATATATACAGTGTTTCATTATATATTTCCTTATTTGTGATGTGTGTTTTAGGTTCTTATTGCCTTGATACAGTTATTACTTTATGAATTTAGATATTTCATTATGATTGTATATTGTATGCTGACTTTATACATTGTAAATGAGCTATACTTACTTAAGATTTGACCTATAGTAACGTAAAGAAAAAAAAAGTAAATATCATTACAAATGCTGTACGAGAAATTTTTGACATTAAACATTGGTATAAAAACAATTTCCACCGGTGGAATTGCATTCACTGTTGCCCTGTTGATTAAGTTTGTCGTTGATCATGTACCAGCAATTGTTGTTAAAATCTTGATTTCGGGATGGACAGCAGTTTCCGCAAAGACATCACAAGTAATACATAATACATGAAGACATCTTTTTTATTTCTTTTAAAAGGACTCACACAACTAAATCAGCCAATCAGCAAGTGTTTCATACGTTTGTAGTTCCTATCTAAAATAAGTTCCGGCTTATTACTGGGCCACTGAAGGAGTTTAATAAGGAATAATAAGGACCGATTTTTAGATAAATGAAATATTCAAGTATTTAACTTTTGAAAAATATATACTTTTGATATATTTTCATATCTGTGTGCGGATTTTGCACAGAGGCAAAATGTCTGGGGCGTTTCTGTTTTGGGTCACCGGTTTTGCTTGTAAACTTCCGGTTGTCAACTTCTTGACGCGGTGACACTCCAATATGCCACTAATCCTACCAAAATAGTAATTTTGTAGCCTTTGCAAGGTATGTATTTATGAATCTAGACGGTTGTCACTGGTTTTGAACTTCAAATATTAAAGATATTAGCTAAAACGTTTGGTAATAACATATAGTAAATTATTCAGTTGTGTGAGTCCTAAAATCCACTCGACAACTATTATATAAAGCTGATCAAGAGTGACAATTTTGTGCGAGTATAGCAATTTTACATTAAAATGTTGTGTTGTTGTACTGACCTGAGTAAGTAAATTTGCATAGTCTAGGTTACTTTATGTATTAGTATGTTTCCCTTAAAATCAAATTGATCTGTATAGCTTACTGTTGTGATATTTTGACGCACATATATCAATCATTAATATAGATGTCTGCATTGTACATAAAAATAAGAATTACCTACATAATATATAAATGCGTTCTATTGCGTTGTTTGACATTATTATAAAATAATGAAAAAATAGAAACGTTTATATTTAAAAAAAACACACTTATATTTTTAAATATTGTTATTCAAAGGCTCATATTGTATCATTTTTAATCACGGATGCATCAAATCGGTTATTCAATTCCCCTTAAAAATACAGTTAGTGCTTTTATAAAAGAACACTAGTATAATTTGAATTATTATGCTGCCTTTCAAATCTAATACGCTGTTCAGATGCCTGCTTTATATATCAAGGTATTCTAAATATATGCGTTCCGTTTTCCTACTTCTTTACCAGGGTTTTCAACTTGAAATGCTGAAACATATGTTGATATAAATATATACTACATCTTAATTATATATTTTATAAATATTGAATTCACTCCAAACGTTTAGGATGGTCGGGTGGCGCTGTATATAACGCACTCGCTTTTCACCAAGGTGGCCGGGG
Organism: Chlamys rubida; assembly: GCA_032359455.1. Taxonomy (NCBI): domain Eukaryota; kingdom Metazoa; phylum Mollusca; class Bivalvia; order Pectinida; family Pectinidae; genus Chlamys; species Chlamys rubida. The sequence goes on from JAUMHH010222766.1 coordinate 7,122, forward strand.
TTCGATTCCCCTATCGGACGTGAAATGGTACGAGGTCACCTGTCCACCGCGTGGGTTTTCTTCGGGTACTCTGGTTACCCCCGACATTAAAGACCCCCTACGTTACCTCCGACATTAAGACCCCCTGCGTTACCTCCGACATTAAGACCCCCTGCGTTACCTCCGACATTAAAGACCCCTGCGTTACCTCCGACATTAAGACCCCCTGCGGGCTAACATTCGGGCCAATCAATACAACTTATATCACTTATATAACTAGTATAATAATTGTTGTTAAATAACGTTTATATTATTCTCAAAGCAATCGACGTCTAGATATAAAACATTGAATTAAATACACATTTTGTTCACGTTAAAGCTTTATTTGTAGAAAAGTATAAAGGCTTTATGTGTACAAATGATAAAGAGTCATGTTTGTTAAAGGATTACGATTCACAGGTCACATCCACTCCATTACGAACTGAAACAAAGGAAATATATTTCATTTTAGTTATTATAGTAATACAAAATGTGAAAGCATTCTTGTTATATCAAAACGACTGAGAAACCCATTTTTTAACATATATATGGCTCTGAATCTAGAAACGATGTTGTATTTTGAATGGAAACATATATGTCTAAAATAGAATAATTTGCAGTTATTAAAACGAATGCATAAACATGCTATTATGGATATCTTGAACATTGTTAAAGATCAATGGTATACCTACATGAAGAATGAACACATAAGCTTATCACGTGATATTTCCTATTATAGTATATTGTATACGAAAGAGTTGTCTGCACATCGGGGACGACTAAGCCTCATTGTAAATGCATTGTCAAGTATGTGTGTATGAACAATTGGCAAGCAATGGTCTATCGAGAGAGAAACTTAAGAGGCAAATAAACGGTCTTAAGTGTGTTTCATAGCATGTATACATCTGTAGTGGACTTGAACTGGGTCAACCAGGTAGCTCAATTGGGCAAGAGAAACCTGCTGTACGTTTGGCAAAGAATACCCAACCCTAGGCTGTAAATAATGTTGTCTTCGGAGCGAAATCTTAGAAAAAGGAGAGAAGAATAAAGTCCTTAACGAAATTTAACTTGATCAGTCGCCAGCGACTAGATAACTACATTGATGGAAGCGTCGTACTAGAATTCGGAGGTAAAGTTCTAATTCCATTCTGTCCGTGCATTTTCACTCCGCTCGGACACATATTTTACATTAAGTGTAGAACCTTCAAACGAGAATGCGTTTATATGAGATTTATAAAACACTGTTTTATCGAGCCGCTCAAATGATCTCGTAGATATACAGCGATGGAGCTTTGGATGTCATTATTTTTACTGCTCTGTTAGCTTACGTTGCATACCGTTTGCCATTTGCGTACTTTGCAATCAACCTTTCCTTGGGACTGAAATTAGTGTTTTTAGATTTTCTTTGGCCAATGAAATTGCATAACGTTTGCCGTTTGCCGTTTGCCATTTGCCATTTGCGTACTTTGCAATCATACTTTCCTTGGGACTGAAATTAGTGTTTTTAGATTTTCGTTGGCCAATGAAATAATTATTCGGCAATTCATGTTTAAAATGAAATAATTTTTTAGTCAAATATTTGGACCTGTTCATTAAAAACACATTCGTGAAATGTTTGCATCTACATTTTTGCCGATGAAAAATACCCACGGAATCAACGAAAATAAATCCCCTCCTTCCCAACAGTTGATATTTTAACAGGAAGTTTGTTGTGAATACTTACAGAGCAATAGCGGCTCCAGTACCAAGGGCGGCTAATCCTAGGAGATCTGTACCGCCGTTTCCGAAGGAACCCCCGTAACCGCCATACTGCTGTTGATATCCATAAGGCTGTTGATATCCATAAGACTGTTGATATCCATAAGACGGGTAGCGGCCATACGGCTGGTTATATCCGTAATTATTATACCCACGATGTCTGTTTCCAAGCAAACGTGATATCCCATATGTTGCTATCCCTGCTCCTATCAAGTTTCGCGGCCTGAAGAGGTTCCCCAGTCTAAGTCTCGCGTCGACATTGCTTGTTATAATACACAACACCAGAATACAGCAGGCAGCTTGATTAAGCTTCATTTTGAGGGTTCTGAAAAAATAACAAAAACAAAAATACTCGTATGTATACACTATCGTACTGACTCATTAACGTATGTTTCATTATTTCTTCCATACATGTGGTCAGTTTTTTATATCCTTAAAATTGTACTATTTAGCGTTAAACTTAATTTCACAACAAATAAAATATGGGAAAATAATAAGTAAATATGATATTTTTGTGATTTAATTAGCAACAACCTTTATAGTCAAAATCATGTTATATATATTCGAAATCATGTGATTTATGTTAAGAACATGTTCGTGATGTATATTCCAACTTATTTGATTTATATACTTCATCATTCTTTGTTTGTATTGTTTTTAAGTCGTATGTTTTATATTCAAAATCATGTTTATTCATATTAAAAATGTATGTTCAATATGTAAAAACAATGCACAACATAAAATGATTACATGTAGCCATGACGACAACGGATGTTATACGTTTCGCTTTAACGCTTTCCTTTGTCAATGGAAAATTCCGTTACAAAGAACGACAGATAACCTAAGATTACCCATGATACAAATTCCGTTGAATATTTAAGCTACATACAACACCTTTTTGAACACAATCGTTACATTATCAATGGCAGATATGCATACATTGATAACACAAATTAGAATAATCTAAAGAGATTCATATTTTATTGATGTAATAAGGTAACGAATAGAAAGAAATTATTTTGTTATTTCAATGATATGTAATCTGTTTATTTTGATTGATTTCACTAGCAGTAAAATCATCGGAATGTATCCGGAAATCAGTTGCCGAACCATCTTTAAATGATTGTATTGTGTTAAATCCTAATTATACAATCCTTCATGATTGATTTCAATCCTATTCCTATTCAAATGGCGTATTATTTCATGAAATATGCTGCAGTATTTGTATTTGAAGGTAAACATGTTATGCTTATCGTTTTGTATATATAACCTCTAATAAAGCAATACTATAGGATACAAGCGATTCCTTCGAAAAATCACCACAATAGAAAAAAAATACTCATACAGCACCTTTAAGCTAAAGATGTAACACAAAATTTAATAATTAGTGTACAATATTTATTAACACTCTAATACAAATTACTGGAAGTCACTAAATAATTCATATAGAATAATAATTTCAGATACAGAACGCAATGTAAAGCCTACCTTTTGAAACTGTCGAAATGGTTGCAGGAATGGCCTCAATGTGTGCAGGATGCATATTTATACTGTTGACTTATGTTACACTTGTTAACATTATCGTTAATGACGAATGTCTTAAAAGTTCAATCTCACAACAGTTGTGGTCAATAACAGACAAAGGCGTAGCCATTATCAGTGATGGATCTGCGGTAAGATCAATGGTGCAGCGTACAAATATCCCCAACATTTTTATTTGCTTTTGATGTTTCGTATTTAACAGCAGTCATGTATGACTCGATTATTTTGTGTATTAAAAAAAGTATGAAGAAAGGAGAACAAGTCACAGTATTTCGTAGATCTCCAATTTAAGTTGATGATTGAGGAGCAGTTATATAGATTCGTGTGGTGTATTTAGTGTTAATGATGAATTTCCTTTCCTTAAGATATTTTCAAGCTTTAAAAGGTTGCTGTGCAGTCTCTGCTGATCTTCAATCTGATCGTTGTGGGTTCACGCTGTGGTATATATAGGATCTTACACGAGTTTCCATTTCATATGAGATTAATGAAACGAGTCTAAGAGGCGAGCTAAAATAAAAAATTCATGACGAGTTTCATAAATTTCATATGAAATGAAAACGAGTGTAAGATCCTTTTTATCACATAATCAAGAAATGTAAAAAGCCGCCATTTTGACTCCAGTGCGGAAGTCTGTGACGTCATGTACTTGTCCTAGGCGTGACGTCACAATTGAAACAATTGAAACTTACAGCCAATCACTGGGCTGATAGGTCATATGACATGGGTTGATACGCAAAAAAAATGACATGGGTATATTCACTGGATAACAAAAGTACATTATGTGATAAATAGTTTTACGTGCATTATTAGCAGATGATACTTAATTATAATCTTATTTTAACAGCTCTACATAATGTGTTATCCAAGTTTTTCACGACCTGAAGTAAAATGGAGAAAAATGTTCCAAACGACGGCAAAACAACACTAGAGATACGAACTGAGGAAGCACTTATTCTTAGGTATCTACTTTGGATTTTTCAGTATAGATTGTGTCCAGTTTAATTAAGTACAACAAGCGATAATAATTGTTGTGTATCGTTTCGTTGACTACTACGATATGCACACTCTGTAACCTTCGTCACACAAAAATAAAGGGGGTGAACATGTCTTAGAACAATGGTTCAGGGATTTAAATGACTCATGTCTCGACATACGATGTTCATTATTCAGATTTTGAATGTTGAGCAGCTCAATATTCAAAATGTGAATGTTCAATGTCGTATGTTGTGTTTTGAGCCAACCTCTTGCAAGTTAAGTTGTTAATAATCTGAAAAATATGACAACTTCAGAGTATAATGAAAGTTATGATCTACTTGCTGTTAGCAATATATTCATCAGTTTATTTTAATATGTTGTTATATAAATATGGTAGATACATGTATCACACAAGTTTACATGTCAGAAAAAGTTGTGTTTATTCTCTGTATATCGTAAACATGTGAATGGTCGAAAAAAATCCCAAATACATGCAAATATATTAAAAGTTTTTACAAAGAAGGCGTTTCAACAGAGTATCTTCCTTAAATGTTTTTGTCTCTATAGTATAGGGGTCAAGATTCAAGATTTTTTTTTACCGTCGCATATTACAAACAAAATAACATTAGCACTGTAGTGCTATTCTTGCGACAAACATAGGTATACACATA
>JAUMHH010222777.1:0-12085 GCA_032359455.1 Chlamys rubida
ACACTGTAACCATGGTAACATCAGGTTTATATACACTGTAACCATGGTAACATCAGGTTTATATACACTGTAACCATGGTAACATCAGGTTTATATACACTGTAACCATTGTAACATCAGGTTAACACGCACTGTAACCATGGTAACATCAGGTTTACATACACTGTAACCATGGTAACATCAGGTTAACATGCACTGTAACCATAGTAACATCAGGTTTAACAAAACTGTAACCATGGTAACATCAGGTTAATATACACTGTAACCATGGTAACATCAAGTTCACATACAATGTAACCATGGTAACATCAGGTTAACATACACTATAACCATGGTAGCATCTGGTTCAGTTTCACTGTAACTGTGGTAACATCATGATGACATACAAAGTAACCATGGTAACATCAGGTTAACATACACTATAACCATGGTAGCCTCTGGTTCAGTTTCACTGTAACCGTGGTAACATCATGATGACATACAAAGTAACCATGGTATTACCAGGTTTACATACTTGTTCACTGTAACCATGGTAATATCTGGTTCATTTACACTGTAACCATGGTAATATCTGGTTCATTTACACTGTACCAGAACCGTGTGTACCAACTTATACAACTTCTCGTCAAGGGCCTGAACAGTGAACAGACAATTATATTGTTGTACTTAATATCATCATAATTGTAAGACGTTTCTTTATATATTTGTCATATATAATTTGTAACTAAGCTAATTTTTGTTGTGTTTCAGGGAACTAATTTTATTTTTGTTGCGTTTCAGGGAACTAAGTTTATTTTTGTTGCGTTTCAGGGAACTAAGTTTATTTTTGTTGTGTTTCAGGTATTTCATACTTTGTAAACAATTAACACTGTGTAGGTTTCACAAACATAGGTGGACAATCCAAAATCTGGAAATGGAGGACAACAAACTTTTTGTGGACAAATAAATAATCTCCCTAATTACAACATGAAACTGTACATAAACAAATATATATACAACAAAACAGAGGTTAATCTGGCCTGTTATTTCTACAAGTGTCACTTTAACTCAATCACCCCTGACAACACATTTGAACTTGTCCAATTCAAAGGCTGGAAAATGTCATTATGAAATTTCAGGGGTGGATGAGTTATGTACATTTTTATATATTTTTCAGTACAACTGTACTATCAAACTGTCTGAATATGTTTTGTATGACTGGAAAGGAGTTGGTTATCAAAGACATATATGATGCATCTCTGCATATGAAAGAGTTAAAACTTACAGGGTTGTCTCCCTTATCAAATATATTGGTTATTTCAAAGACAACCAAAACATGTTCCCAAATCAATCAATATATGTACAATACATTATACAATTTCTTTTTTGTTAATTATCAACGATTATTTCCCTTTTCAATACACGCTTGTAGTTTCAAAAATAACAATTTAACAAAACCAGTTAATTTTATTTCAGAAAAGAACATGCGTTAACATCCATGTCAGCAAGAGTGATTAATAGCAGTTGAAATAACCTGTTTCCTAATTTTTGTAAAATAAATAAAGTTTATATAATTATATTTGTGAGGCAAAATATTTTAATTCACTTAAAGATTTACTCTATACTCTTGAATTGACATGAATTTTTGTATACAAACCTGAGGAAAATTTTAATTTAATTCAATTTTCAATATCATGTATTTGAACAACCTTTTTAAGTAGTTACAGTAAGTATTTATTTTTAGCTTAATACCATGAAATTAAGAACATATATGGATAATTAAAAGAACAAAAGTAATTCTACAAAACGCTTTTTTCCCCTCACTACTATACTTATCATTGAATCATGTGCATCAGAGGAATTTACTTGATATTGTCTATGAAGTAAATGATTCCCATACACCTACAGTGTTCTTCATGGTGATTGTCTTTCGCTTTACTGTTAAATTTGAACACTACTGAATATTCCGTTTATTCCTACAGAAATTTTTATGAGTTTAATCTTATCTTATAAACTATGCTACATAACTGTATATATTTAAATATGAACCCACATACCCTTGTTTTGGAAAATCATATACCATATGTTTAGATTTAAGGCCAGTTATCTCAATTTCCAAATTCCACTCAGAACCCCCCTAGGCTAATCCCCAGGTAAGCCCCCCTCACCTGCTAATCTCACAGGTAAATATGAAAATATTAATCTGACAGGTAAATGCCAGGTAAGTAAGATCATTAACTGTACCTCAAAGGACACAAATACTCTGGGTCTTATCCCAAAAGGCAAGATATGTACACATTCAGTTTCTGAAGACAAAAGTGTTTGAGCAAAACCTCTGTATTATGGTCTCAAAGAGAGGGTGTTATACTCTTAAAATCTCCATAGATATCCTGTTGAGGTTGATAAGAGAACTGTTAGACCCTGGAGGGAAACAGATTAATTCTATTCATGGCAGTGCCATTTGAGTTATTAATACAAAATCAAATCAAACTCATACTTGCTAGCTTTTTGCAATTTCCATGGGGGAGATTCTGCATGCTCAATATTAAAACCTAAATAAAATGTGTGTATGCATCCCTAGAGACAAAATAATCTTTTAAAATGACATATTATAAGTTGTTCTTTCAGATGAAATCATTAGATCCTAGAATGTAGAACTAAGAAATAGTTCAGCAAATTCACTGGTAAATACTCAATTTCAGGGTCCAAAATTGGGAATATTCTTCCTAAATAGGGAGAGTTGGCAAGTATGCAAACCCTTGGCTAAATGAAAATCAACTATTTTAACAGTTCTTTGCAGAAACAGAAGACATTCAACTGTATTCATATCAAGTGGGTTTTTTAAGACTGCTTATTTAAAACCACATTTCATACTTGAATTTAAAGTTAGCATTAGAAATATCGTTATATTTCACATTATATCATGTTTCTCAAAGACCATCCTTTTAAAAACGAAAATTATTGAAATCCTTGCACAAAACACATCCAAATAAAATCTTTTATTTCAATATACATGTACACAGTCTCGGTTTCATTTCTGATTATCTTCTGGTATCTTCATCAAACTTTGTTTTACATTTGAATATGTTTCTAATCATTGAAATATTTAGTGGTCTACTACTAAAAGAGATATTTTATATACAGGGTATAAAGAAAACATGCAAAATAAACTGAAAAAGTAATAGCTTAATTTTCAAGTGTATTTTTTTTATAACTCAACAATACTTTTTGTAGCATTTTTTATTTTTAGAGAAATCAAATAAATCTGGAACACCTTTTTCAAACTTTTGAGGAGGCCAACCACTAAGAAATATGATGGGTTCTCAATAAAGTCCACAATGAAAATAATTCGTCTAGGACTCGAATATCTGTGTCCCAAAAATCACTGCCTTCTAAAAGTAATGTTTACAAGACCCCAACACACAATATTTCGAAATTCATTTAAGAAATTCTAACAGGATTTTTTATACATGAGGACATTTTTACTTGTAAACACTCTAATTAGAGTGATTGAAAGGTATCATAAATATATGGTTATAAATAAGTTCCCTCCTAAAACGACAAACACTTGTTGATAGACTGTTTACCTATTGTTGTTTCCACTCACCTGTCAACACCTACGTGACAAATGACCTTGACACGGGTCAAGATTATCACACGGTATTCGTCAAAATCAACAGTCCCAAGTGAAATTATCATCTACCATACCTGAAGAATTCTAGTCATCAATGGTTGGCATTTTTTCTCACCCCTGTGAAGACTATGTGTGAATATGTGGCATTTGTCCAGTACTACAACTTGTGGAAGTGACCAGATGTGGACAACCACTGACCACTTCAAACATGCAAAACTGGCCCTACTCCTTGACCACTAACACCTTAACTGACCACCAAGAACAAGTCTGAAACCTGAAATTTCAAACTGAACTAGATGGGCACAGTTAAATAGTCAGCACTATCAATCTACAATAGATTTAATGAGAGAAGAAAAACCAAGAGGTAATATCAATAGTTGAGAAAAGAAGATTTTTCACAAATCTAAATTATTTCTTTTCTTGGTTTTTAGTTTTAGCTTTAATATCAAAATGAATGTTGATCAAAATTTCAATATCATTCAAAGGTTTTAAGATAATAGCATTTTCTCTTGATTTTTTTAATTTATTCAAAGCGTGACAGTCGATTGGAATTAATATGGCACACTTGCCAACTATCCCTATTTTGAAGGGAAACTCCTGACTTTGGACCCTAAAATTGCGCATTTTCAACCAGTGAATTGGCTAAACTATTCCTATTTCAAAGATCTGATGATTTCATCTGAATAACAGCTCAACAGAAAGTTATTTACAAGTGTGATGTTTCACTAGGTTGTAGTACAAAGTTTATAAATATATTTTATTTATGCTTTTAATTCTGAGCACGCGTAATCTCCCCCATGGACATTTTAAAAAGTTAGCAAGTATGATATGGTATCATCAAGAGTGATCTTGAATATCAAATATGGAACCTTCTCCATTTTTACTGTAATACTAAAACTTACTCCAGATTTATGTCAATTATGATTCTGTTAAGCATTCAACAGAGGGTTTTAGAAAGTTGCATAAATTGTCCCTTTTTATACATTTTTCTTATAAACAATATCTTTGCATTAAAGCTTAAGCTTAACATTTTATAATCACAGAAAGCAGTGTTCTTTCTATGTTAAGAAGTAGATGGTTGACTTGAAAGAATAGCCAGTTGAATGTCCACATGATATTATCAATCATTATCTTTATAACAGCATGTCTGATTGGATGATACTGGTCACATGACGGGGCAATAAAACATTGTGTTGCTTAAGTTTCCCCCGATCATATTTCCCTTATTAGGAGCCTCCCTAGAAAAATCGGCAAGAGCCACAACAACCTAGAGCAGACGGCAACAATGCCAATGGCATGTCAATCCGATCATCTCTACTATTGTCTTATAGTGTTTGATTAATTTATCAATTTTTTCAGTATAATAAAATATTTATTGCCCTTGCTATAGGGAAACACAAGTCTTTGCCCTGGCGAAACATGATTAATGTCGGAGAAACAAAAAATAGTGTTTCCCAACAGTAAGGACAATAAATGTATAATGATGACTATAAATATGTATTCTGCAAAAAGTTGCTTCAAAATGAATTCAAAATTATTGGACCTATACATCAAAATTAATTCATAAACAATTCAGCTAACTCGGGGAGGGGGAGCTAAAAGCAAGAAAATTCTACCCTCATTATACTTACGTTACTTGTTTCGCAGGATAGCCTTCCGGGATACCTAATCGTATGTTCATGAAGTAATTATCCTGTTTTATCTTTAGCCCGATTTCTGCTGTTTTCTGTTTTAACTTCAGCGAATCATCTGACGTCAACAAGTCTTTTTTAACAGTTTGTATTTCATTACTACATACACAGAGGGGATTTTCATGAAGAAAATTCAGAACAAAATTTGTCAGGAGTAAAATCTGAAAAATAAATTGAAGCAATATTTTAAAAAGATACTTTCAATGGATCACAAATAATATACATAAAGTATGAAGAATTTTCAAAACCTTCATGCATTCAATTTTCAAACAGAAAAATCACTCATTATTCAGATGAAACTTCCCTTTAATGATATCTTTCAAACTCATTAAAAAGAATAATTAAGTCAGTGTTTTTTTAATTACTAATGGCAAATAGGAAATATCTCTAGCATTTTTCATGGATAAAATGGGGTTTTTTTCAAATAAAGCACAGTGTTAATAAACAAAGGTAAACCAATTAGGTAGAACCATACTATGCTTCTCAAATAAGCTCCTAGTTTGGTGGCATATGCCAAATGACATGACAGTGCTGGAAAATAAACAATTGTTCACATTCCGTTACATTTGATTTGTAAATTTCAGTCTATCTATAGCTACTGTGACCTTGACCCTCGACCTAGTAACCCTAAACTCAATTGGAACCTTCTCTCCAAGGGACATCCTCCATCCTTCAAGTATGGTTTAGATCAGATCTCTGTATCTGTATGGTTCCGGATAAAACTCATAAATTGAATATCACATCCGGGGAGGAGGAGTGGAGTAAAACTTAGCTTTTGAGGCTACTACGGAACTGGTCGACCGTAGTTGCGCTGATTTAGGATTCTTTTAGAGCGTTCCAATCGATAAGTGTACATGGGAAGAAGGATTGTCTGTAGTTTTGAGTGTTGCACGATATCTGTTGTAGTTTCTGACTGTTGTTTCGTCGTGTTTTGGTACAGATGTAACGCTTAAGAAATATAGCACTCACAAAACCAACATTTCCCCCCCAAGTTTTCAGTCTATTTATAGCTACTGTTACCTTGACCTTTGACTTAGTGACCTCAAAATCGATAGAATTTCCCCCCTCCCTCTGCTGGGGGCATCATTTACTAAAATTTGGTTTACGTGTATAGGATTAGTTTTTGTTAAGTTATCATCTGAAAACAAAAGTTTCCAACTGTTACTTTTTTTTTTTTTATAAATTTATGAAATTCTACTCCATGCATCATTTTAGTCTTATTTTTTCAGTATGTGGTAGATTTTAATTGTACATATTGCTTCACACTAGAGGAAATTTCCCTTTAGCTCAGTGGTAGAGCTTCCAACTATGAAGTCTGGGGTCGCAGACCCCCGGTGGAAGCACACTACTCTCTTTCCTGTTACAAGTATATCATTTGAGAAACATCATTGTCATTGATCAGCAGTCTTTACCTGACGTTGGCCGACCCACTTCTTGGTTTGTTCATCACAGACCTTCAGTAGCCCGTCCAGCAGTTTCTCTGACAAGGACTTGCTCTTCAGCTCCATGATGATTGACTCATGTGGGTATTTAGGCGGGAACATCACAATAAGTGTCACATGTTTCTGATCTGTTACTCTGTAAACAACGTAATCGCGTAAAAAGCAGCTGCATCAAATTGTCAAAGACTCATTAATAGGTTTCTTATAACTTTTAATTATTTCGTATTTTGAACAAATAACTCAGGTAATGCCATTTTTTTTACAAATATATATATATATGTAAATACCTGTTTTTATCAATTCAGAAGTGTAAAGATTCATACCTAACATTTTTCGGTTTTTATCTCTAGAAATAGCAATATTATTTTTTATACAAATTTGCTTTTACAGAAAATCCATTTTCTGATTGCAGTTGTAAAAATGTCGAAATTTAGTCTTTGTATCTAATTCAATATTGCTGACTTGAAAGATTTCTTACGTATTAGAGGCATGCTACAGCCATATCGTATACTAGATGGAATTGTGACTTATTGACGCTCAAGTTGGTCACTATCACCAGTTTTGCGATCAGATCTTAAACCTCATTGGTTTTTCGGATGGCTCAATGGACAGTGCAATTGCCTATCACCAAGACAGCCAGGGTGCAACTCCCGATCAGGAGATGGGATGTAAAAAAGACATTAATGCCTCTTCCAGGTACTCTGGTTTCCTTCGAGATTAAGACACCCTATAGTGTTATATACTTTCTTACATTGAAATAAGATCTGCATCATTCTAAGAGTGGTTAGCTGACATGCTATAAAAAATGTAGGAGGAGATCTCCGGACAAAAAAATAAAAAACTGAAATGAACAAAGGGCAATAACTTTTGGAAAAATTGTTGAATCAAAATTCTTATAAGGGAGACACAACTTCATATCATGATTATAATGTATTCTAAGTTTCGAAGAGATCGGTCGAAAAATGTAGGAGGAGATTGCCGGACAAATAAAAGTTTACGCTTTACAGACGGGCAACGCCATACCGTAATACTCCCGTCAAATTTGACGGGCATATAAAAAGCACATACTGTAATGCATACTAATTGAACCTCCATGAATTGTTGCCTTTGTAACAGGAGAAAGATAAGTGCAACGGCCAGACTGGGGTTCAAACTCTGGACTCTTTAGATGGATGCTCTATCAATTAACTACCTGGTCGCTGACGATCAACCTACTCATGTTCCACTTCATTCCTGCCCCCTTTTTCTAATTAGTCTTCGCTCCCAAAGACACAAACTATTTATAATTCTGGTTCAGATATCACATTGCTGGGATTCACATAGTACTTGAAACAAGGGTTGGCAAGCTCATCAATCTTGTAACAGGAGAAAGAAAAACTTGAGGGGCCAGACCGTGGTTTGAACCGAAGACCCTCCAAACTCTTTTCGATTGAATTTAGGCCATTAGTGGCCTTTACCTGGGATGACCCAAAAAGCCACATTGTGGCTTAATTAATTCCAATGGGGTCCCTATACCAAAGGAGCTACCTGACCTACGTTCGACCCAATCCAGTTCTGCTACATTCCTCCCTCCTTTTTCTAAGTCTTCGATCCTGAAGACACAACTATTTACAATCCAGATTCGAGTATCCCTTTGCCAAGCATTCACCCAGTGCTTCAAGCAAGGAATGGCAAGCTCACCAGTTTTGTAACAAGAGTGGAAAAATGCAACAGCCAGACCAGGATTCGAACCTGGGACCCTCCAAACTTTAGATGGATGCTCTACTAATTGAGCTACCTGGTTGCCAACGATCGACTTACCGTAGTCCAGTTCTGCTTCACCTCTTTGAGCAAATAAGTAGAAGTTATCAGTGATGCAATGACAATTGGCTGCAAACAGTAATCAGGGTGATTTAGAAAACAACCAAACACCCCTGCTAGGAATTATACTGGATGGTTTGATTGGTCGACAAAAAGTTCACCTGGATATGAGTTGAAACTTGGCTAGCCTATTTAGCTAAATGTACAAGTAATTATATTGCTGTCACATGTACTTGTACCTTTATAATCTATTTATGGTGTGAAGCGAAACTGAAATGAATCATAAGCTGGTGACCAGTTGCATTTTTTCTTTCCCAACACTATTATGCCCAACCAAAAATAACCACAGAAGGTTGTATTAGCTTGTAGGGTCTCATATGTCTTCAGGGTCCAAAATTTTGTTGAATGAAGCTTAAAAAAGGAATGTGTTAAAAATTAGAACTTAACCAGGTTGATGGTTTATAACTATATACCTCAGTTGGTCAGAGTGTCCACCTAGAGTTACTAGGTCCCAGACTACTGTACAACAGGAAAGTTCTGCCGCAGTTTGATTGTTGCCTTTTCCCCTCAATAATGAGTGTGATTTTATCCTGACAGCGAATATTAATACACAACATACTAGGTATAGTCATTACATGGTTAAGGGCAAAATTAATGCTAGGCAAATATCACTTTTACTAGTAAAGGTTGAAAAATTGACTGAACAAAAGTTTCCAGGTACATGTATACTATTGTTCAAATTAACTACCTTGACCTGTCAAGTTTGTCCAAATTTATGAATTTGAATTACATTCAAGATAACAGGATTTAAGAACCAGGCATTTTCAAAAGTTGAAATTATTTTGGACAATGGTCCAATATGTTTTTCACAAGATCTTTCATAAATACAAAGTATATATTCATGTATGTATATTGATACATTTCAGGCTACAGAAGGAAAATGCAATACCAGTAAGCCAGGGATTTTTGATTTTCAAGGAAAGCACAAATGGTAACAATATGATTAAAAATGCTGAAAATTATGAAACTTCACATATATGTGTATCATGAACAAAGGATTGCATAGCTCTTTAAGTTTTTGTACTCCTCAGTTCAAGGCTATGACACGGGATAATTAAAGTTCACTGATTAAAATGATTTATTTCATGGCTTCGTTAACTTTGTACTAGCATAGGACAAAGTTTATAAAGCTACAGTTGTATAGAACATACGATTTTAATCAAGTTGATTAAAGATCAAAATATTGTAATGGTTTTCAGAGCCTTAATTTCTGATTGCTTTCACATTCTTTTTAATGTCATCCGTGATATGTGCTTCCGAAGCAAAGTTTTGAAGCAAAGAGAAATGTTTTGTGTACGGTAACAATAATATTAGTGTAAGCTCATACCCTTAAGGTTGAGTTCTTGAAAAGGGGTTGAAGGTCAAATAATTTAAGTTCTTAATTAAAGACGGTAACAGAACTTTTTATAACTTTCTTTTTTCCTTGTGAAACTTCATAGAAGTGCCAATCACGATCAGTTAGCCTGTTGTGTAACAAATTCACAAAAATTCAGGTCCTTATCAAAGAAGTTGAGGTCGTGGCAATTGGGTCGAAATTCCAGATATTGTAATGCTTGTCCAAACCATAACTTATCATCAGCTTCAGATTTTCTCATGCTTTTTTATAGATGTGTATATCATGGTTGAACACAGTGACAATGTTGTGGAATACCTTTTAAGCTTAATTAGCTCACTTGGTTATTTTTTTCTGTTAGATTTTATATTTAAACATGATATGATGACCTAAAGGAAAATATCAAAGATATAAATATTGTGACACAGAGATATTTTGTACTCAACATTACTAAAGTGCTTAATTGGGCCCTTCAACTTTACAAAACAATTTCATTAAATGAAAATGATGAGGTCTATTAAAATTACTTATGCTTTTATGATTGCTGAATACTGCCTCAAATCTATAGTCAGTCAAGACAAATTATGAATTTTGTTTGTGATTTTATTCAACATTCATGCCACATTCTCACTGATTGATTTCTGTTCAATTTGCGACATATCAGTTTGTGGAGTTTTGCAGTACTTATGATTGATGATATACATGTGAATAAGAATGTTTATTATGTTCTGTATCGGTGCTAGTCAGCTGTTCTGTTTTCTTTAAGCTATACCTATATGTCATTTCATTGTCATCTGGTTACTCAGGGAAGCATGGAGGAAGTTGGGAGATATGTCCAAGAAAGCAGCCATGTTCCAGTACATTACTTACTTAGGGAATATAGACCCTGAGTGGCAAGAAAAGGTAATTCTTAAAACTAGTCTACATTGTATGAAATCAAAGTTATCTAATATTAGTCCAGGCAGCTGGCTGTCTTAAATTAAACTTCAGCTGGTAAATAAGAAGTGAAATTGTTCAGCGCAAAAATATTGGCAAATGTTTGAGATGGAAGTAGATCTCAGTTTACCTGTCAAATCTTTATACAGAAGCCAACCTGATAAGATAGGGGTACAGGGTCACAGAAGTCGGCCAAAAAGGATTAGGGTAGGGTGTCACAAAAGTCAGACTGTAAGGAAAGGAAAAGGGAATCACAATTATCTAGGGAGTGGACAGGTGTAAGTCTTGCTTTATCTATGAATTCTTTAAGATACAGAAACCTGATTGAATTGAGTGGAAAGGGAGTGGGGGTAGGGTGCAGTGATATTCTCAGAAATCTAATACTAAAGTGATGTGAGTGGGAGGGAAGGGAAAGGGTTGGCAGTGACAATTTTCTTAGGAGAGTGGTTAATTTATCTTTGAAATGTTGCATTGTAGGTAAATAAGTCTGACTGTGGAGATGACCTTGGTGACACTGCCTCTGTGGGAAGTGGCTGGGTGTCTGTCAGTACTATGTCCAACACTGACACAGAGATCGCAGATGAAAACAAAACCCTGTTTGATTGGTGTAAGGATGGAAACACACTACAAGTCCAGAATATCCTGTCTGGTTGTGATGGTAACGAGGTCAACATCACGGATGAAGCAGTAAGTTTGTTAGGAAAATGAAGATTACAAATTCAAATGGTTGTTACAACAGCTGTTTTCAGTAAATAAATAACTGACAGGACTGCAGTGATTGGTTGATGTTCATCAATAACTCTGATGCTGTTAATTATCAGTGTACCCATATGAGGCAGGATAAGGACTTAAGCTACATCACTTTTGTTTCAGGGAATGACACTTCTCCACTGGGCATGTGACCGTGGATTATCTGATATGGTGGATGTCCTCATTAAACTAAAAGCAGACATCAATGCACAGGTAAGCCATATTAGGTGTATTCTGGTGATAGCAATGTATCTGTTTTGTACTTTAAATCAGTACAGGAATACTGAATATAAAATAAATCTGATAATGTCTCATGCTTTAAATAAATCTGATAATGTCTCATGCTGAAAATATATATAATACATGTAGCCTTCATCCTTTGAAAGTTGTAATCTTCGTGATCATTTTAGCTCACCTGGCCCAAAGGGCCAAGTGAGCTTATGGCATGGTCCGGCGTCCG
>JAUMHH010222788.1:0-12084 GCA_032359455.1 Chlamys rubida
CCCAATACTTTCCTGAACACCCGGCCTTATTCTCGTTGTAACCTTGTACTTGTTCAAAGGTATCATAGTACATCTTTTCGTGGTACGTATTTTGCTCTAGTTATATCGATTCAGTTTTTATAATTTGTTTTATTTGATCGGAATGCAACCGAGCAGGCAACATCTCACTCCTCAATCCTCAATATTTAAAAGTTTCATTCCCGCTAGATGACAATCCATTGCCTAAAAAGTCGGACAAAATTCAAGGAAAACATGGTAAGATAAGTGCAATGCAACAGACGATATTTCTGATAAATTGTATGAGTGTTAAAATTGTTTTTATTTTATTTCAAGCGGTATGCATTTTGTACGATATTAAGATCTTTTTCTTTTTTTGTTGTTGTAACAAGTTTTTTTTAAATATTTTCTCGATTTTGTTTACACATTTACAGTTACAAGTTGTCAAGTCTCGCAATGCCCTCTGATATCTTAGCAGCCGTTATGTTTGTTTACATTGGATATCGTAATTCCGGTCTGTATTGTATCAATACGCTAAGAATTGTGTCTCGTGGTGTATGGCATTTATTAAAAGTCCCACGAACGACATAGCTTTGAAATATGTTATATAGTGGCAATGCCGTGCAAATGTAAATATTGGTGAGAACTACGGACAACCGTATTTCTACGGTTATAAGGCTTTACATTTATAATTTAAAATTTGAGTTTTTAAAGTGCACGTCCATCATGTCAAAGTTTACGTCTTACATGTCCTTGTCATAAAAACGTGAATTTATTTTATCTTTGTGTCAAATAGAACGAACACCATCGTCTTATATTACAAGAAGCATTGCAATGTCCTTTCCTGCCAACGCAACAAAAGAAACAGGCAAGCGAATACGCAGAGTAGCCGAAGGCAACGTTCGGATCGGTCAAAGAACTTTAATTATAGCATTTTTAATTCCAATCTTGAAATATTATTTTAATAAAGGTTAGCCCATTTAAGCTCCAGTTTTAAATGGAACAGACTCAGCTAATCATTGTTCATGGTGGCTATCTTGAATCCCGTTATTAAATGTTTCCCCGTGTGGCTTTAAAGTGCATTTTACAACACTCCAAAAAGTTCTAATACAATCGGTCAGATATAAATATAAATATGTGGCGCAACACTAAAGTATCTGCAGTGATTATTAATGTAAACAATTGGTAATCGGCTTTGTTGTTCAGGAGTTATCTGGACAATTGTCATCCATGGACAGACAAAAATACAAGCTGGTTCTTGGATAACTATTCCTTTCTCCCAAACTTCGTAGTAGAGGTATAATTAAATTACACTTTGTTTTAATTTGGAAAAGTGTGTTAAGTGGAAAAGTGTGTTAAGTGGAAAAGTGTGTATACAAAGGTACGACATATGACATCCAAGGGTCCGTAGACACCATCAAAGCTAATTTGGAAATAATAACGCGATAAAATAATTCGAAACAAACAACATAAACCGCGTTTTAATTAATAACATTTATAACCTCAAAATGTGAACATGAAATGTACCAAAGCAAACATCAACACCACTATGGCAGTCAGCTCATACTTTTAGAAAACAATCATGTTTGATATAACGATTACAAACCCTGTACTAGGGACTGCAACCCTAATGTAAATATTTAGTTTTGTGACTAATATATTTTTCTTAATTAATTCAATTGGATGTGTAATGACATATCATTGAAAGACTGATAGGTGATCATGACGATTACAAGTAAGAAATTAATAATTATGAACTCAACCGTACCCGACGAAATATGTCGGGCATACTTATCCATATGTATTCAAGAGCACCTTATTACTGTACCTTGTTAACTGATTAAAGCCAGTACGTGTAAGCTACCATAATAAATCAACTACAATTACCTTAAATGCCATTGGTATACCTTATGACAAGTTACTGTTTAATGGATGCGGAACAACTCAACCATTAATTCAATAGCAGATAACCGAGTGTTCAAAGACTTACAAAGTAGTCGCTTAACTTTTTGTTACACTGAATACACACATTTACTCATAAATGTCATTTAAAATGTGCGCACAAAATGAGAACTGTGTTTTGAACCTCAAATCCTAAATACAAAATCCATCGGTTAGATCTCCTTGATGACACACTTTAATAATACAGAATGAACAGCTTTTATGTACATGGAAATAATTTGAAAACTAACTCAAGAAAATAAAATATGAAAAACATGATATAATCTTAATCACTCTTGCTTTTACGCGCAGAAAAGCACGTGGTCGGGCTAGTGTACCATTCTCTTTTAACGTGCGATCGAGGAACCGCACTCTACGTGGACCAAACCGTTTATTTTAAGGATGTGTCCCTTAACCACTATGCAACCCCACCATCTTGTCTTTTTAACCTTCAGCACCATAAGTTACAATGTTTTATACCTTTGGGAAAACAGCAAATTGGATGATTGCTCATGCATGTTTAAAAGGAGAATCATTATCTTCACAGCATATGATTCAAAAACACTAAAGGGAAATTGTCAATAATAGTATTGCTTTATTTATTGAAACGTATCGTAATCGTCCAGCACCGATTGTGGGATTCGAGTAAATATATTTTAAATTGCTTCTTTTGCATGAAATGATAATGGGCTACTTTTATCATGATATATAAAGATATATTTTACAGCAACATCGAGAATTGAGACCTTGACTTTTAAATTGTTTGAATTTTCCAGATACAACAGAAAGGCCGTGTTTTATGACCTTGACCTTAAACCCGCAGTCCCCCAACTTTCACTGTATTGTATTGGATTTATTCTTCTCGATCTCGAGTCTAAAATATATATATCGGATTGACGGAGACATGGATGGGTGGACGGAAGACGTATACACGAAACGTTGCCAGATAATCATCATTCGTTTATGGTCTTTAAACGGTTACAACTAGGATAAAATGTTTCACTTTAGAAAATGGAACCAAAAGCAGCTAATAACGAAGATGATGTTAGAAAAATATTCCTTATGGAATTCAAAACAAACTAACTGTTTCCTTATGAGATATCGTACCTATCCTTTACAAAACTAGCATAAGATATTTAACCGAAGAATGTTATATAGCATAACTAAAACTAGAAACAATATGACATACCAAAACTGAAAGGTTAAGAGCAAAACATGCTGTAAACATGGCCTGATTCATGACAATATTAGTATGACATTTTTTAGCAATTTTGCTTAAAAACATATTTTGTACATGGCGTGTTGTTATATATGCGTTGGTCAAGTGAACGCAAATTTAACACGAAATTTCTACCCGTTCACTTTTAACGGTATTTGACTAGAAACTTGTGTTAATTGTGCACCAAGAAAAGCAGGATCAAAATACAGATCTTTCTGAAAAATAAAAACCGTTCAAATGACAATTCCTTGACTTACAACATAGCACTGTAAATCACTTTACTAAAAAAACGTCTTTTTTCACAAACACTGAACGTTTTCTTCTACTGGCAAGTCCATCTCAAATGAATATCCCTCGAAAGGCCTACACAAATGATTCGTCTTTTGTCCATTTCTCCAATTCAAAAAATTGCAAAGATGCAGTTGAAAGCATGACACGCAAAAACAGTGTTCGCTAAAACTAAGTGATTTGCAGTATCAGTGGTATGCATTGCTATGTTGTCAGGTAAGTGAACGAATCTTAACGTTATATCATGTACACAAACAAAAATCAAATACACAATAACATATTTACAAGTTATACATTCGTATGAACATTGCTGAACGATATTTGTTATAAAGACTGGGAAAATAAAGTTCCTGTGTATTTTCACAAATGCTTAAGTCACTTATCAGAGGTGTTAGACTACAGCGTTTATCGATCACATTTTAATCGATCTCATTGTTAATAGCGGTTTGATCAAATGACATCAACATCATTATTTCAAAACGTGAGCAAAAAGGGAGAAACAATGATACAGCACCATTTCAGGATATTGGACAATAAAGGTTTTTATATATATTGCCGTTCTACAAATCTGGCACCAAAAAAAATAAAAAATAATCAATTATTCAATTAGGGTTTTAAGCCATTCATCTGAACGCTGCATCCAAAATGTGTGATGGGAGTCAGGTGGAAATTATAAATAACTGCTAAAAAGTACGATTAAAGGTTCTAATAGTCGTCTTCATTGTACTCCTTCTTAATTCTAAATGTCTTCCTGACGGTGTCCAAATCAGCTTGCGTTTCCCTTAACCTTTCCCGAAGTTTTCTAATTCTTTCCTGAACCAGAGTTTCATTGGCTGGAACGTGTGTAACCGTTTCGATGCCAAACATGCTTCGTTCCCGATCCAAATCGGTAGGTTCCCGATTACTGGAAGCTTCTTCAGATTGAGGATTTGCTTCGTTGTCTACGCTTGCAACAAACAATGCGCCCGACGTCGCTCCAGTCTTGTTTTTATCTTCTTGTGCAGATTGTGTTTGGTCTACCTTTAAAGCCATTGCAGAATTGTAAGAGGATGTTTGATTTGTTTCCTTTGACGAAAAACGTGTTGCGTTCAACTTTACTATGGGTCGCAAATCTGCGTCTTCAGTTGATACTATTTCAGTCGTTGTCCTTGTGTTATCACTTCTACTGTCTGTATCTGAAGAACTCAAGCAGTTTTCTGACACAGTGACATTGTTAAGTATTAATTGAGTACTATGTACGTTTTCATTGGAACTAGAACGTGTTTCCTGCGAGTCCATGGGTGTCGACGGTGTGTTTGATTTTTTTCTTTGTGCAGTATCTTTCGTACTGGCACCAACTTCAAAATTCCTGAGATGATCAGGTTCTTTCTTGACGACTACTGTGTCGGTCCTTGTTTCATTAGGAATGACGATAAGTGCAGGTGTAGTTCCACCTGTATATGCAGGTAAACCAGTTCTCGCAGGTTCTCCATCCGATGTAGGACCCTTAAGCACTTTTGGAAGAATACTTTTCATTTGACTGGGATTTGGGTTATCACCATCACAAGAGGCATACTCCTGTCGAAGAACAGGCGGTTGTGCGTCATCATTAACACCCTCTGGATTAGCTAGTCCTTTGGGACTCAATACTGGGGGAATGTGTCTGGAGTTGAAAATTAGAGAACTCCGAGATTCCACATGAGGAGATAATGGCGGAGGTGATAGTAACGCTTGTTTCAACACATTCCCGGTATTTATCGTCAGCTTTCCGCCACTACAGCCGCCAGTAGATTTAAGTGAAGTGACCTGTTGATTGGCCGAATGTGGAAACATAGAATCAAGACTACCTGCTGATGCAGGGGCTCGTCCCAATGAATCACTCTTTCTATCCATTTCACTCTCAGTCGTTTCAGCATTAACGTGCTTTGATGACACTTCAGAGGACTTTATCGAGGAAAAGTCCGGAGTGCGTGTATTTTTTTCAGCAGATGTCTTTGTGACCGAAAGATGACTTGCTACATCTATCACATATGCCTTAGGAACAATATTTCCACCATCTGCTGGTATTAACACCATTTTGTCACCGACGCGTAACTGGAAAAACTTCTTCGTATTTTGTACCCTAGCAAGTTCATTTACAGTACTTTTCAACAGATTTGGAGGAAAAGGTGCAGAAGCATTATTCACGGATTGCGACTTCATTACAAACGTCGGACTGGTTTTTACTGGTTTCAAAATGCTAGGCAGTTTTGTCTTGGTAGAACTTTCTGTTGTAACGTTTGGGGTTGTACAGGTCGCGGAATCGCCATCGTTCTGAACGGACAGCGTTGCTTGGTTTGGTTCGTGCTTGTACATCCGATCTTTCACCTCAACGGAAGTGTTTGACTTCTTAGTAGTGTCTATGGCTCCATTTAGATGCTGATGTCGAACTGTACCTTCAGTATCTCCGGCAATGTCCATTTCTATAAACGGTTGTTCTAATTTGACTTCTGTTTTTGTTGGCATTTTTGCTGTCGGTCCATTCCGTTCGAAATTGGTAATGAAGGAACTGTATTTTTTACTTGGCTTCCTATATCTTCCAGTAAGACTAACTCGAGCTTCGTTTGAGACCAAAGTACCCTTGTTCTCGGCATAGGATGACACGCTACTTTGTTCAACTTGTGCATTTACCGGTAGAACTAACGATTTTGGATTTGATGTACCAGATAACAGAGTTCTCATATCAACATTTTTGGTATCATGTGTCATCTTCTGCTGGTGTAGTGGACTTGTCGTACCAGAAAACCCCGTCGCTGACATGTTTTCCTTCCTCTTTTTTGTCGTTGCTGACATAGACCCATCCTCCATCATTAAAGCTGCAGTTACTTTCGAACTACTTGTGGCTTTGGATTTTTCCTTTATATTTTTCTTGACATGTCTTGAGCGTTTTTCCTTCGACCAACCTTTCAAAATACGGAAACTGCCATTGTTGATTTTTTGAAGTTGATGATTCATATAACACTTGATAGATCTAACAACACCAACAGATTTTGAAACAGCAGATTTCGATTTATCAAGCTTATCGATTTGCTCTTTGTCAAGTTTAACGCTTATAAACGGCATATCCTCTCTTTTTACTCGACATAGTTTCTTTTTAGTCCTGGCCACCTGGGGGCGACTTCCTCGGAATCCATATATCGTAGTTTGGCCTCGCCTAGATTCCTCCTCCTCCATCGCCTTGACCTCGTAATCCGCATAGTTACAAATGCCTCGGCTATCAAAAACAACAGCATCTGTGAACAGATTATGGTTGAATTTTCTTTTTCTGCTAGGTCTGTTCTGTGAGTTTTCTGCAATTGTGTCCGATTTTGGAGGATCATCCACTACCACAGCTTCAGTTTGGTCCTTTTGTTTTATAACAGACTTTCTCTTTTTGCACTTCCTCATTGTAATTTTTACAGGCTTCTTTTTTCGCGGCCGAGGCTTTTGTTGTTTTTTCAGTTCTTGCGTTGTCATTTCCCTGTCTTCCTCGACTTCCATCGTCTCGTTTTTCTTCTCCATTTCCACTACTTCTTGCTTTATAACACTATGCTTCAAAACGTCAGACAACTTCACATAACAGTAGCTGTATTTCCTAATGTCTTCGTATCCAGGATAGTCTTTTGTTTTCTTTGACCTCGAATTATGTCTATTTTTTTTAGCGACCTGTGCATCTTTCTTATTTTTGTTCACAATTCTTGCACTCAAGTCAACCTCACCGGACACATCAACCTTATGTTTAGGTGACACAGAACAAAAAGAAGTTTCAGAATGAACATGAGATATGTCCCTACCATGTTGGTCTGTGGTGACATCGCTACTTTCATTAGCAATACTGTTGATGTATAAATTATTGTCGACGTCGTTTTCCTCATGCGGTGCACATGTGACGTCTGACTGGCTACCGTTGAGACTGTCATCTTCCTTTGCCGACACAGTGGATCCCGTGAATGACGTCTGCGATCCCAAGGACTCAGATTCCAATGACTCATTTTGTTTGATGTCATCGATTGCTGCAAGTGAAAACACGGCGCTAATCTGTATTTCCATTTCTGGTTCGCTAGAAACACTCTCGCCATCTATTCCTATTTCCGGTCCAGGTTCTTTAGAATAATTATCACCATCAGTCTGGATCTTCGGAATTGCAGAATCGTTCTCGATACCAATATCGCTTTCCATTTCCGGTTCCCTGGTTTCAATCTGCATTCGTGTGTCACTCAATGCCATTACTCGATGATCAGTTTTCTGAAATTAGAACATGAAAGAACCGACGTCAAGGTTACGTAAATATAACATTCTTGGTTATTTCTTTCAACAGCTGAGAACACTTTTATATCCACGTGAGATTTAAAACGAGAGAGCCAACAGGGGCAGCATATTCCCCGAACAATGAATGTGGAGGCTTTGCTGTTATAAGTAGGAAAATTGTGCACAAATACGAACAATCTTTGTTTAGAATAGCTCTATGTGGACATGCTAGCCATTCTTTGCACATGAAATGCAGACATTATACAATCATCCATCTGTTTGATAGACCAGTGGAGTATATATGCTAGGGCAACACATACAGCACGGTCAAACTTTTTATGAAATTAGTATGAGTCATTTTTTCATTCAGAGAAGAAATATTCTATTTTTAGCAATTGTGAACTTGCCCTGTCTTCCCGCCCTTTAAATAACTGTCTGTCCGCCCATTAAATCAATCGGCGTATTCTCAGTCACTAGGGTGCACAATAGACCAAATTTGAACTTATTAAGTTAATTCACTGTAATGTTATCATCGGGACAAGCAGAATTCTACTTTGAGCATCGTTGACCTTGGCTTTTGGCGCACCACGCCCAAAATCAATAGCTTTCTTCACATCCACTAGAGCAGCCCACGCACTAAGTTGGAATTTTGTTCGATCAAGTATTCTCAGGTTATTATCCGCACAAGCACCGAAGATAGAAGGGCGGACGGATGGAAACCCCACGTGATGACTATATCCCCTCTGAATATATTTTGAGGGATAAAAATGCAACTATTGAATGTTATGTATTGCTGTGCATTCTTATTGCATAATGATAATATATTAGTCTTAACTGAACCAGCATGTTTTGATGGTTTTTTTAAAAAGCATCTATTTAATATTAAGTCAGCTATATTCTAAACATAAATCCTGTACTTATAGATGTTTTGATTCGAACACTAATAATATTACTAAACTTCTATCGCTTGACGAAACCATCATTGATCGATCGATCAAACATTTATATCACTTTGTAATGTCTACGGGTAGAGGAACTACTAGTTAATTTATACATTTGTTAACCATTTCACTACTTTATCCTTAAACAGATATCATCAGCGAAATAACTGCTGTAATCATTTCATGGAGCAATTCAACCCAGCTCGCCCGTGATAGAACTACCACACTTCACATCATGTCATACATGTACAGACCACGAGTCATAGAAATAGAATGTTTTATATCACTTAACAAATACAACAAGTGATACCAACTCGTTTTATATCATTAACACCAAATGGTAAGAACTATCGTATTTTAATATCTTTAACAGAAAACGACAAAAAATGAAAGAAAAATCATACGTTTTATATCATTAACAGAAAACGACAAAAAATGAAAGAAAAATCATACGTTTTATATCATTAACATAAAACGACTAAAAGGGAAAGAATTATCATACTTTTTATATCATTAGCAGAAAACGACAAAAAGTGATTGTAATAACTACCATACTTTTTATATCATAAACAGGAAAAGACACCATAACGGGGCCAAAAATAAACCTGTCAAACTTGTACATCATTAACAGAGACATAGGCCAAAACGTGATCAACTATCATCCTTTTGTATCATTAACAGAGACAGAACTGAATGCAACGCTCCCACATTTTATTAACGTACTCGAAAATTAAGATCAACTGATGTTTAAAATAAATGTTACCAGCGTTTACGAAATTTTGTTTACCTTGGGTTGACCTTCAAACTCTGTAGTATTCGGGTGTATTTATTATATCTTAAACAACATCTGTAGTCGGTTAGGTTATATTCATTACCCTGTAACGCATTTTATTGAAAACAGAAACGGCAAAATATGGTAAATTGTTGAAGTTTAAAGGGGGAAATACAACAGTTTACATTGCTTTATGTTATGAAACTGTTCTTGTTACACAACCAATAAGTGTTTCTATGTGACGTTTCGATGACTAGTACGGTATGTACTCTGTCACCTTCATCAGACAAATGACCTGTGATATGTTCGAGTTTTCCACAAATCGATGTCGGTTCGGATACGCTGTTAGCGTATTGTGCGAGAGTTTATGAGCCCATAGCCCTATGACATCGATTTGAGGACAACTCGTACACATTTTTCACCTTTGTGTGCATACGCTTCACAGGTCATTTGTCTGCTGAAGGATACAGAGTATACAACGTACTAGTTAGTCATCGAAACGTCACGTAGAAACACGTATTGATTGTGTAACTAGAAACATTTCATAATAAAGGAATCAAATCGTTTTGATAAATACAAACATGGACGGTGGCTAAACCGAAACCAAAATTACTCAAGAATTGTGATACAATATGTAGGTGAGTCATTGAAAAAAACCCAATTGTATTATTCAGTCTGCCACGGGAAATGACATAACACTTATTGTGTACTTTATGACGGAAGATATTGAGCAGACGTTTCCTGTTTTAGTTGTATCAGTCAATGTAAATTTCCAGTTACGTTACTTTAACTTATTTAGTGTGAAAATTCGCACGGGGATCGATTGTGAATTTATAACATATTAATTTTAGAACACACCTAATACAGCCGTTCAGAGAATGTAACTTCTTCACTGAATCAA
This sequence comes from Chlamys rubida, assembly GCA_032359455.1. NCBI lineage: Eukaryota > Metazoa > Mollusca > Bivalvia > Pectinida > Pectinidae > Chlamys > Chlamys rubida. Next base: position 10,305 of record JAUMHH010222788.1, read on the forward strand.
GTTAAAAATCAGAACATTCAAATGAATTTCAGTGAATATGAAACATGATATCACACTAAACGATATGTAGTGTGACGTCAACAGATCATATAAATCTTAGTCACTGGCCTATAGTCTGATGTTAATCGTCTTTTGCAAAAGGTTTAAGGATTCCTATCCCACTGCAGGCAAAATACTGGAGAGCTCCATTACAGTTTTGGATGTTACTGTAGCGCGACTAGGCCAGGATATTGATCTGAGGTCATGGGTTCGAATCCTGCTATGAACCTGTTTTATTTTTTAGATTCAGAGCACATTTTTTTTTGTTTATTTCATTATTATATTTTTCACAAAAGTTCCGTAAGATAAGCTTTTCGTTTCCAAAATGATTGATCAAAGCTGTAGTCAAGCTGGACAAATGTTTCCGATGCATGGTTCCCTAAACAAAATACGAAACGTGTATCATCTTTGGTCAATCAATTAAAGACACATCGAAAGCATTCAATAATATACTTTTTTATTACTGTTGTAAGAACAGTAAAAAAAAGCTGTCCCTAGGGTTCGCGAGGGTTCCCGACGGTTCCCAGTTTTAGCTGTTCCTAAAACAGCTACATGTATGAAGCAACAAGTCTCTTACCTTAGTGGATGAATACACTGTGACTTGTGAATACACAAATCTTTCCCGAAAGTTCAAGATTATAATATCAATTACTTTTTGTATTATTATTTGTTAAAGGAGGTAAACTAACATTAACTCATTAAAATCACTTTACTGATCTTGGTCTTAAAAAAGATCTGATCATGCGCAATCCTTTCCAATTTATATTAATCATTGTTTTAACCGCATAGTATATCTTAATATGGAAGGAAGCCGGAGTGCCCGGAGAAAACCCACATGGTCGGGTAGGTTACCTTATACCTTTTCACGTCCAATCATGAAATCGAACCCGGCCCGGATGTCTTTTTGAAAAGCAAGTACGCAATCTACTGCGCACCCGACCATCCAGCATATTAGATCGTATGGCAGAATTAAAGGTCGTTGTTTGTAATAATTTTCATGAAAAATGGAATCACAGTATTCTGCTGGATTTACACAGTATGTCGGAATACTAAGGATTCAGATTAGACGGGTTTCGCTGTGTTTAAAAATATTGCAGTGGTTTTGTGATTACTTTCATTTTGTTCAATCGCTAATGAAATGCAGCAAGTAAGCAAAGAAACGTCGCATTATGTTGTAATGTGTGTATTCCCGAAATCTATATTTAACTTCGAGATAAGTTAAGTTAAATAAAAGGGTAGTACATATAAATATGAGTGACGCTAGAATTTATTGAAACCTTCTAGAAACTACTTTAAACCGTACCTTTCGTCAAAACAAAGTTTATGTGATTTGGAGTCAATTTTTTCTTCTAATACCCTTATAACCGTTGAGAATGGCTAAACCGAAACCAAAATAACCAAGGAATTGTGATAGGCGTGTCATTAAAAACAGGTCTGTTTAGTCTGCTACGGGGAAGTAGGATACAGTCATTGTGTGTTTGAGGAAGGAAGATGCTCTGTAATACGCAGCTGTTTCCTGTTTTGGTGGTATTAGTCAATGTGATTCTCTGGTCACTTTATTAAGTGTTAAAATGCATGCGAGAATCAATAATGGATTATTACGCATTTATTTGAAGACACACTTGATATAGAAGTTCAAATGATATAAGATCTTCCTTGAAACAAACTAATTATAAAAAAAATTAGATCCAATCATGCATCATGGCCCCAAACCCCCTATTTTTTAGAATAGATTTAGAAG
>JAUMHH010222799.1:0-12083 GCA_032359455.1 Chlamys rubida
GTCTTCAACACTGAGAACTCGGGTACTGGCAGCAAAACCCTGGGCTTATCACGTCTTCAACACTGAGAACTCGGGTACTGGCAGCAAAACCCTGGGCTTATCACGTCTTCAACACTGAGAACTCGGGTACTGGCAGCAAAACCCTGGGCTTATCACGTCTTCAACACTGAGAACTCGGGTATTGGCAACAAACCACAAGGCACAATAACGAGCCAAATAGAAAACATCGATTTCCATATTACATAAAGAAATATATTTCCATACGATAAAAAATAATTTTGAATGAAATTGTCGTGTTGACAATTCGATCTACATGTATAACCAATTTTAACGAGATGACAGGAAATTGCTGTTGATGTCGATGATTTGGTACATGACATCATACCTTACAGCCAAAGAACTTATCTTTAAAGAACCAACATTCAGGTGTACGTACCTCAGAACACCACAGAAATAATGATTCGCAAGTAAGGAAGTGAAAAATAGAATTCGAACTTTTTAACACATAACCAGAATACCACATACTTACGAGATACATGTAGCAAAATGATCGAGATAAAAACGGGAAAAATAAAATGCAGATACACTATTTTGAAACAAACTCGCGAATTTTATATCCTAGGTAAATAACTTGACATACAGTATGCTAGTAGTGCTAAAATATTGTTTTCAGAGGAGAGCGTTTTCTCAATCTTGGATGTTATAAGACGGATAACATAATTCATAACAACAATTTTAGAAACAATTGTAGGTTATCCCTAAACCTTTTGTTAACCAACGCTTTACATAGCTATATGATATTGTGCCTTTGAGTCAGTGAACAAGTCGTTTTGATGAAGTTATTTATTGACGTTTTGATCAAAGGAAATTGTACATGAGTTAAACCAAGCTGTAGTGAGATATGAACATTATTACTTATGAATATTATGCATTTCCACTGACACATGGTAGATGTGGATCAAATGACCACGTTTAGCAAGAAAAAAAGCGGAGCAAGTGCATTCAGTTCATCAGTGACTTGAAGCGTTTCGTAAATTTGACGTATATCGTTAAAATTTGTATATGTAATATTTTTCCGTCAGACTAATTTTGTACATAAAATTGTAAATATGTCGACCTTCAAACGAACATTAAAATATTGTGTATTGTTACGCAACCATGTATAATTGTATATGTCTATATATAACATTTTGTTGTATTATTGAATGACTCATAATTGTTAAGTGGCGCATGTGTTAGATATATTAACATATACCTATAATGAGAAAGGCGTGGTTAAATGATTCGTTTACACGTTTCCACGGGTGAAATTAGGATTAACTAATCCGAGCACAAGCGTTATTAGTTGTGACATTCCGCCCCATCCACCAAACGTCTAGACAATATGTCTAAAGCACTAAACATTGCATATAGAGATTAAAAGATTGAAATACAGACATACAAATATGATGAGAATAATAATGATTTCGATAATTAAGGTTATACTCAATACAGAAATATATGTTTTCATGTGCATGAAACTTTCCACGATCTATTTGCCAACATTAGAAGGTAAAATAAACACAAATAATTATATTCAATTACAAAATTGTCATTTTGAAAAAACATGCCAGACGAAACCTGGCAGACATAGGCCTATATGTTTATTTTAGCTTCAGTTTAATAATTAATATGAATTCGGGGATTATGAGTACCCACTCTAACGGAGAAGAGCTTTAAGTCAAATTGTTATTATTTTGTGGACCTAAGAATTATTGAATAAAGATTACCCACGAAATCAACGAAATTAAAATCCAAATAAAAAGTAGTGAGTTTACAGTATATAAATATATCTTTAAAAGATAAGCAGGGACGGCGGTAAGCGGGAAATGTGTAATTGCTAGCTTTATTTGAGCAATAGTTGAAATACACTAATAAATTAGTATCAATATGTCTATGGGAATTGTTATTGTAGCTATGGAAAGACTCCATAAAGTTTGGAACAATATCGCCTCACGTATTTCAGACGACCATTAAGCTCAGAATGTATCTTCATGTACATGTATTAGTCTATATCATGATGCATTTTCTTGATTATGTTTCTGTTTTATCTAGACGAGTTGCATCAATTTACTTTTGTTTACACAAATATGTATGCATGTGTTAACGTGTTTGAATGCATGTTTATTTTGATTCCATAATCCTTATACAATTACAGGTTCACACGGGGAAAGGCACACGTTCGCATGATCTCTAGACGATCGGTGTTTGTCCTTCTATCTTATAAATCGTATAGTGATGTAAACTGTTTAAATACAAGTCTTTGTTTGGGGTGTTAAAGAGAGATGAAATACATTTAGAATACGCTACAGTGACGTCACTTAACCAGGTTTTTCTTATATTTGTTTCATTTTCAGATTGTTTTAATACAGTATAGTCCAAAACAAAGTTTACGTATAATAATACTCCAGCTTGATATGTATCATCGGTAATATAATGCATCCTGTTGATAAACCATTAACATGGTATATGATATTATAAAGATTTCTTTGGTATTGATATAAGAAGGAAAAATGAAAGCAAAGAAAAATGAAAATAAAAATTACAAAAGAAGAAGAAGGCAATAGAAGGAAGCATTAAGAAAAAGGAGAAAATAACAGAGAAAGACAGACGGAGAATAGAGGACAGCAGAAGTGAGTAACCGAAGAAGAGCAGTATACTGTAGAAAGGCAATTGAACATAGATTACTAAGTACAACTTAATAGTATGATTAATCAGATTTCGACCAGTTATGATAAAAGCTAAAACGATTCAAACGAAGCAAAAGTCGACTGCGGTAAACACACGCCTCTGTTATGTACTGATGTGTCGGGCAACACATCATAATATAATAAAAATATGCTGATTTTTGAAAGCTTTGTTTACATTGCTATTTAATAGAAGTTTTCACTAGAACTTTACCGCCTGTAAATAAACAATATTTGTACTTTTTGAAGGGAATTTGCATGCATTCAAACGGTCGGCCAAGATATATGATACATAAAACAGCAAAACCAGAAAGTGCTAACGATTTGTATCTACACGCCTAATGCAAATCTACCTCTTTAATTGTCTTAAAATGTCGGCGCAAAGAAAAACAGAGAGTGTTCCGCCATCAGTAAGCACTTTGAAAAGATACAAAGTCGTTTTAAGTTTGATTTATTATTGCTAGATTACCGGCTTCAAAGGCAGCCTCTTGACTTGTGGGCCCGTGTGTGTGATTTCGTAGGGTGGAATGGTTTAGCGTTAAATCTGTCAACATCTCCCTCAACGCTGATTTATTCCACTACGCACTGAATTTCCTAACATAAACGAAACAAATAAAGTAGAACCTCGCCGATCCGGCCAGTTTTTGGAACCTTGCGGATTTATAAATTTACTACAAAATTGATTTCTTATCCTGAGCAAGACAAATACATCAGAACCTCGCCAAACTGGCCAACTTTGTTATTTAACAAAACTCTCCTGTTTAGTGGAACAACCGATGTCATCCTTGATACTCCAGGGGTTACGCTCAAATACGCTCTCTGCACATCTGGAATATGTCATACGTGAAGCAAAATTGAAGGATCCCGGGTAGCTATTTGATTGGTCTACAGCCGTTTACAGACGAAAAAACCTGACTAATCAAAAAACACGTAATCATCTTCCGGACTGCTGATTTTCTGTCAAAACAAAATGGCGACTGCCTCGCCTGATTGTCGCTTATGTTGGGAAATTTTACCAACAAAGCGTAAATAAGCGTAACCCTTGTAGTATCGAGGATGCTATATGAACTACCATCAGATGACCAACTTTCGTACTTATTCTATTGTAAAGGAGTTGTCAGATTAGTTAACTCCGGAGCATCTACATATGGACGATTGCAATAATGTTTCATTGATCTGATTAAGAGTTTGATCCGTTCTTTCCAACGGGCGATTTCTGTAGTGTGATGTTTTGTAGTATGACTTTCTGTTCGCTTATGGTATTCTTAATTGAATTATACTTGTTGAAAAGTTCGCGATCGATAACTTTTTAAAATATTATACTCTGTGGATGTAAAACACAAGTGTTCAAAATCAACAAAAAATAGGATGGAGGTACAACATTTTCGAGAACAACTTTAATCCAAAACTAACATATTTAAATAGGATTTATTGATTTTTATCATGAGAGATGATTTTTTTTAAACAAGGCAACAACAATGTCTTTTTGACTAAAATATTCAGGTTCTTCAGAATCTCAGAGATACAGATACATTACTGAAAAGAAAGTAAATGTATCAGGACTCTAAGACTAATATCTTTCTTGAAAGTGATATATTGCTGGATAAAAAATATCATTGACGTCGCTGTGACAAATATTTACATATATCTGATGAAAGAATATTTAAAATGTCACGAACCAATTTCAGAGTCATATGTCCGCAATAGAATTAGATATAAAATTTGACCGAGAAACATTCTAACAACCGGATTGTGTCAATAGGTGTTTAACTTCCTCAAGCACCCACGTCATCATCACACTTATCTAATACATATTCCTCTTCCTCGTAGTCTGATGAGCAATAAATAATTAATTTCATGCCAAAATAGCAGCTTTTGGCATAAGGATGTTCATTGTTACATGTGTGTGATTATTCTATGGGTGTTTATGAGTTTTAACGTATATGCATGTCCTTTCAATCACTAAGCCAGCGCAACCGCAGTGAATCCGTAATTAATCCGCATGTTGGCAGAATTCAAAAGTTGAGTCCATGACAACAGTTTCAAATAAAATAATTTACGTTCCATATTTTGGTTCCTTTTGCATTTGCAAACTACAGCTATTTTTAGGATCATTATGCAATCAGATCAAATGGCATAATTATGAATCTGGGTTATCATCAAGATTACAAGACACAAAGATAAGAAAATACTATGAACAGCTCTTTTACGATTTGCCTCTATATCGGACACACCTGAGACCCAACTATCAAAATTATACTGATTGAATGGCAAGATCAATCTGAATACTCAGAGCTAGGCCACTACTGCTCTAGTGTGGCGTCAGAATCAGTGTAGCGCTAACGTCAATACCGTGCGATTTATTCCGCCAGATTATAGGAAGGGGAGAAGTGGATACTTAGAATCATATGAGAATATTCAGCTGTTTTCAAATTCTTGTATTTCGTAATATCACAATCTTGGATTTTGAATGGTTCCCTTTCTGAAACATTATTTGATAACTCATAACTATCGATACCTGACATTATGGATAGTTCATTCATCATTATGTCCTTTAACATAACTTATTACCTTATTCACATAAATAGTTTATGATTTCCTTTTCAGCAATAGTCGTAAGCTTCGGGGAAAATACCAATAGTGCTTCATGTACACCTACTTCAAGCACGGAAAACACCTATTTCTATCATCAAGTTTGTATATGGCCTTCCATTAGTATTCAGAGAAGAGAGTTCGAACAATTGAGTTTCATAGTAGATGCTGTGAAGTATCATGACAAGAATGTTCAACAAGGGAATGAAAGTAGGGCTTTATTGTATAAAACGATACACTGTGCTAGTAACGTTCGAAGGCTAATTTATTTAATTTCCAGGAAGGAGATCTTTTAGTTGAGTAAACTACTGATTAAACAATCATTGCAATTATGTAACTACAGTTGCCCCTTGAGATAATCCTTCAAATAAAAATGATACCCGTTCATCTTGTTTCATTTTGTTTCCGAAAAGGCCAGAGATTTAACTTTTGTTTAGCAGTCTTTACTGTTCTCCTTGGACTGTTCAGGAAAAACACCCGTTCTAAAACAGTTTATGAACAAATAATAGATAGGGAGATTATGATGATATCAGTACATATGTAATACTTTGTATGTTAAAAGAACATGTGTGGCCTCCAATTATTATAGCAATGGCACACGAACCCCTACCCTCATGCGGAACGGGGCCGCGGGTTCGAGACCTACGTGGGGCAGTCGCCAGGTACTGGCCGTAGGTCGGTGAGTTTTCTTCGGGAACTCTGGCTTTCCCCCACCACCACAAAACCTGGCACGTCCTTAAATGACCATAGCTGGTAATAGGACGTAAAACACAAACAAACCAAAAAACGCATGCGGAACAACCAAAATTGTGAGCATGAGATATTTAGTACATTTATCAAGCTTGTAATATGATCGAAGCAGATTCAGGGTAAGCGTATATGTTTCCTGTTATATATGATTTGAACGGTAGAAAAACTATGTATTCCAACAAAGGATTGGTGTTATTAGGTTGAGCGTTTCCGTTAACAACTTATGTCATCTCAGGACGTGTCCAACAAAGGATTGGTCCGATATTAAGGAATTAACCGTTGGTTTCGCTGATATTTCCATTACTGTACGTCGACCTCTTTGCAATCGATTATTGAAATAATCTTCATACAATTCTGCAAATACATTTTACAACACAGACTTTATAATGGACAAACCTATTTCCTAGTTTTCTCTCTCATAATTTAATCATTAGACATGTGCTTACCATGCTTTTGTAGTGTACAGTGTCGTGACCGTCACGCTTCATCCATTACATAACCAGTCATCCGTGTTACGTCCTTGATTGAGTCCGGGTTATCTTGACGCTCTATATAATCACCCGCCTGTCCCAAAGGTTATTAAGGACACTTTCAACTGATACTAGTAAATTTTAATAGACATTAACACATTTATAAAATACATAGATGCGTTTTTCAACCGAAAGGATGAGAAGTGTTCGATGTTTGTATAACAGTATGGCAGTTCTTTTATTTTTTGACCGTTTTATTTAAAATTAAAAATCCTATAGGACGGAGAAAATTAATTGTAAATCTCTGAGAATCCTGCTGCACATTTTCTTTATGTTATTAATTGATCTCCATTGGGTTAATTGTTGCAAGAAACAACAGGTGTATACGGACGATAGCTAGACAGACACGGCGACAGACAGAAAGACAGAGAGGAGGATAGGAGACAGACACTCACGTGGCAGACAGGCAGTTACCTAGTTGTTTGTAGAGTCACACGTAACACAATGTGTATGTGTTCTAGACCGACAAGATTCCGGATATTGTCGTACGGATTCCCACGAGACTTATACAGCTATATACAGTATACAGCTTACTAGTGTTTGCCCATGGAGGGAAAATCGAGTCATCAATGTTTAAAAGCGGCTGGCGACATTAAATGTCGTGTCCTTATATAGTACTAAGACCGACCTTGATCTCACCACCCTTCTTGAAAAAAAGTCAATGGTGTTATTATATATGTAACAGCGTTAAAGGTTTGCTTTTAAAGAAACAATTTCGTTTATATTTAATTACAAAAAGAAAATACCGGGGCGTCAACAAACCGTGATATTAACTTTTAATCAAAATCGATAAAAGTAGGGCAAAATATGAATAAATGAAAACTTACATTGATACTATTGAAATTGCACAATGGAACTAAGACCAGGGCCCGTATTCATGTAATCGGTATCGTGCTCAAGCACAGTTTTTGTGCTCAAGCCAAAATTTCTTGTTCTGGTTTTAAATTTAGAAACAAATATTATTTCGTCAATGATTTGGAAAAGTTTTGAAGAGACTTAAAGCAAAATACTGTGTTCAATGTTTACATTTGACTTTTTGATCACTTTACATGATTTAAGCGAGTTACAAGAGCGTTGGTTTGAGCACGAAATCCATGCTTAAGCATGCGCAAACTGGCCCAGGTGCTAGGATTGGAATGAGTCTTCTGCCTCGCCGACAGAACCCGCGATGCAAATCTAGGTCAAATCCATGTAATGTCACGGACTCATAGCGAGAGTCGAGGCAGTGACAACAAAACAACAAGGCATGCTAGTAACCACAATAACAAAATAAATATCGATCTTCAAAGCACACAAAAAAATAAAATATTCCCTATATGGTATAGATGACTACATGTTTTTGCCATGAATAGTTTTTTTTTTATTTCATCAATAAATCAGCAAAATTAGTTTGAAACTTGCGTATGATGTCAATCCCTTTTGTGAAAGTGTCGATAACACAAGGCATATTTACGTAAGTTAATCAGTTTGTTTTGTGTATCACTCTCTTTTGTTTCTCGTAGATGGATTTACAAAGGATGATGACAATGAATACCACATCCTCGATATCCAGGGGATACGCTCCCTTTTGCTCTCTGCACCCCTGGACTGTGTCATAGCAAAATCGAAGGCTCAGCATGCCCGCCTTGTGGATGAGACAAGAAGACTAGTTCGATCCTTTGATGTAAATAAAAATAATCTCGCGGTTGCGAACGGTAAAAATTGACTGACTTTGATCGGGTGTCGCTCCTCTGTATTCTTCAAAGGACAGGTATCAGCCTAGCGATTGTTTAGGTTTTTACACCTGAGACCAATCTAATAGCTTGCCACGTTCCATCAATTTTGATGACATATTTCAGAGGAGAAGAGAGCGAAAGTGAGCGAACTCCTGGAGTATCGAGGATGATGATACTGTACCCTAGTCTCTTCATCTCTACTGCCCCTCCCCCTTTCAAATAGCTGATTTAAAACGACACGATATTAGCTTTCTTAGAATAGTTTTGAAAAATACTTGCCCTTTGTTTCTTTTTTTTACATTAAAGAACAGGAGTATTTTACCAATCGTTTAAAAATACTGCTTACTAAAAGCTTATATTATAAGATCGACTTACTAATACGCCTCGTTCTGTGTTTTAAATGTTCGTAACTTAACTGGAATTCTGAGAAGCAAGTCAATGTTAAATCTGAGTATTTACTCAATGAAAAGGCGAGTTAACTATTTACGAGGTGAATATGGCAGAAATATGGTACCCTATTTAGCGTTTGGAAAGTGATAAAACAACTGTATTCTTCAGCTTCATTCTATAGATGTGTTGACCTTATATAATGTACCTTTATATGTAGATGAAAATGACGAAAGTGACGTCATACTTCAAATATTTATGTTAACACGAGAAGTCGAAACAAAACAGAAATTAACACTTTGTGGTACATTTATGTAAAACAATTCTAGTTTTGTTTATTATGTATTTTTGGGTTACTGTATATACTGACCAATGACAATCGGCGTTACAGGATAATTGACCAATGGTAAACGATGTTACAACGCCGACATATTTTGTCGCTGTTGATATCGTCTGCTAGCGTTGATGACATTGTGATTTGATTAGAACTCCAAAGAAAATGAAAACTCTTTATGACGTACAAAAATCTGGAATGGAAACAATGATATGTACAATCTTACTTTGTTTTGGTCGTTTAAAGATGTCTTCAATAAGAATAAAATGTCAGGAAACATATCATGTGTATGACTAATTTTCTTCCGTGTATATTTATATCGATGCTGTATACACTCCAAAGCATAAAACAAAGGAAACGACATCATAAAAAGTACATTAGATTTGTACGGATTATTGGAGGTCGATAAACGTTCGCATTCATAATCAGAAAGCGAGCTGGGTACCAGGTGGTTTCGAGGTTTCTACCCAAATAAACACTCCCATTCTACATCATCACTGTCATTAAACGGCGTCTTTATCTCGTATTAAATGATCATAACATACGAAAAAGTACGTCTTAGTGATATAGATATACTGGAGACAGACTTGTCACTCCCACGTGTTGTGGCGAGGAAATCTTAGCCGTGTAGTCCAAGCGAAAGACACCTAATTACCAGGATAATTTGATCCGTCGGGTTCCTATGCATAATTTGTTACGTCGTCTTTACATTCAAATTAGATTGTTTACAAAGAGTTATCTGAATTGACATTGGCGTACCAATACCATTTATCGTTATTTGTGTTATAGTTCTCCCTAACAAACAATGCTGAAGCCACATGTGTCTGGTAAAATATAAGAGACCATATTGCAGAGCAATTATATATCTTTGTTTATCATACACTATAACCTCGTGTAATTAAAGTATTTTATCATATAATGAGCATAGAAGAGATATATAAACTATTAAAGAACATAGAGAATGTGATTGATGGACCTTTTAACATTAGAGACCTGTAGCCATAAGATCAAAATTATTTACGAGATTTTGCATAATAATTATACGAGTGTAAAAAGGAACAGAGGAGACACGAAGACAACGGAAAGGCATCAAAACCGAAGGAGACGCCTGGTATAACGGAAGGGTAAGCGTTCCTGCACCATATTTGAAACTGTAACCGCCATTTAATCGTCCATCAATGCGGGAAAGTCTCCAAAGATCCAGGTACATGTAATAATGAAAAAGTCAACACTTGTTCGTGATCACGGCTGTAAAGTGTCGTCTACGTAAGTTGAAGCATTTCCAGTAGAAAACCCTGACTACGTAATTCATTTGTCAACAAGACATGTTTCTCAAGAAAATCGCGATACTTACCAACACAACCTTTGAAATAGCAAATCAACTATGAAAGATGAACACAACACACACACTGATGACTGCACCTCTAGTTGGTAATTAATACAGTGTGTCAAAAATGAATTACATTGCAGTTTCATATAAACCCTATAAGAGGGGAGAATTGAATGTTACACCTAAAAAACGGACAGTTAGCAATCGAGAATCTCCAGTCGTCAGTTAATTATAGATATTGGTGTAAGATGATCATCATCGTCATGCTGTTGGTAAATGTCAACGTACAAGGCTGGAGACAAGGAATCGGTGATACAGTAAGTTTCAAGTTCCAGAGGATGCTAATAATTCTAAAAAAATGCATTAATCATTCATTTTATTTTGTTATAAAAAACAACAACAACAAAACACGATACAAAACTAAACCAGCCATAGATAAAGAAATCGCATGAAAAGCCCTAAGATGGGAGAAAGTGCTAGGGGGATACTTTCTTCAGTGTTTTTCTGCATTCTATTTCGATTATCATATCACATGGACGATTAAAAGTTTTGTTTTTATATATACAATGTACTATTTTAAGTGTTTCGCAGTCATAGAGCCACTTTTTGCATTGATTCATGAGGTCGACGTCAGCCACGTGCCGAAACATGTTACATGTTAATCGGCTGATTATTTAAGGGAAAATGGCTGCGCTTCCAGCCACTCACACCACTGGTTTAGGCACGTGGCTGACGTCAACCTCATGAATATGCAAAAAGTAGCTCTATGACTGCGAAATACTTTGAAACTCGAAAATGGCGTGTATTTTTGGAGGAAACAGAGGTCATGATTGCGGAACGAAAATACTTTTTACGTGAATATAGGAGGTTTTTGAAAGAAACAACGGTACTAATCCCATTTTTGTACAACAACTAGAAATGTGTTTTTTGATGCAAGACAGTTAGATGGCGTCTATTTTTTGACATCTTACCATTATTTGGGTGCCATTTTTACCGAAAATTAATCTAAACTCCTAAAATGTGTAATTTTACTCTAAATACATTAATTTAGGTCCAAATATAGCAGTAACAAATTAGCAGATCCCTGTGGTTTTAACTGACTGTATAGTGCCACCTCATTGAAACGGCACTATACTTGTATAAAACGTGACAGTCCCTGTACTAAACGTAGGTGTTACATGTATTTACAGCTCAAGCCGAATTACTGTTTATATAAAAACCACACTGTGAGAAGAATACTTCGACGTCATCATGTGTCGTTTTTGATCCGACCTACCCTGTTTAGGACTCACCCAACTACATAAGCCAATCAGCAAGTGTTTCGTACGATTGTAATCCCTATCTAAAATTTGTTCCGGGTTAATACATTGCCTCTGAGTAATTTAAATAGGTAATTGTTGAAATATTTTACATCGAATGAAATCTACAGATATTGAACTTTAGATAAATGTATAATTTTAGTAGATTTTAAAATGCGATGGCGGAATGATATGGGGTCAAATGTAAGGGGGTGTTCCCGTCCCACTTCACCGGTTTGGCACGTACACTTCCGGTTGTCAAAAGCATACGCCTGTAGCGCCCTTATACCACCAAACTCACCAAAAAATGCCCTTTGAATCCTTTTTCAGGTATTTATATATGATTCTAGACAGTTGTCACAAGTGTTTAACTTCAAATATTAACGCTTTTAGCTAAAAAAGCTTAGTAATAACATAAAGT
>JAUMHH010222810.1:0-12081 GCA_032359455.1 Chlamys rubida
CCGGGTATTTTGAGTGGTGATGTGACCTGCCTCCCCCTACCGGGTATTTTGAGTGGTGATGTGACCTATCTCCCCCTACCGGGTATTTTGAGTGGTGATGTGACCTGCCTCCCCCTACCGGGTATTTTGAGTGGTGATGTGACCTATCTCCCCCTACCGGGTATTTTGAGTGGTGATGTGACCTGCCTCCCCCTACCGGGTATTTTGAGTGGTGATGTGACCTATCTCCCCCTTTAATAGATTTCACCTTGTTGTATTTGTCTAGGTTTCACATCCACCCCCTGATCCGGTAGTCAGACACACTGAAGAAGAAACCAAACCTCATCCAGTCACGAAGCGTGAAAAACCTGGTAAGTCCACGCTGACACTTATGTTACTAACTATAGTAAGTTATGGCAATGTACCTCTCTGCTATTGTAACTGTAACCTAATTGTTACCATACAACATTTACCAAAGTTCTATGGTAACATCAGTAATGAGTGTAAAAGTCTGCTTTCCTCTGATATATTGATAAAACAAGATTTGTATTTTGTTACACCTGCCTTAGCAACCCCTTATAGCGACTGTATTTAAACAAACCACAAAAGAACACTATAGTTTCCACCTGTACAATGTGACCAGTGACTGGCTGTTTTGGTCCCAAATTGACCTGTATGTAAAGCTATAACATTAAAATTGAATTGATATCAAACTTTGTACTTTTAGCAGTGGGTACCTTGTCATACAGCACTAGTCACTGACGTAGATCTGTTGTGTACCTTGTCATACAGCACTAGTCACTGATGTAGACCTGTTGTCAAGCTCATATATATACCAGCACCTTTATACTCATATCCCTAACATTGTTTACTTATATAGTAGCTACTAGTAGTATAAAAACACACTTTTCTCAAAATGCTGATTGCCTGTTTAACCAACAATGAATATTGATTAGCATCATGTTGTCTCTAGAGAGGAAATCAAAACAATTTACTAATTTTCTTGTACCGTACATCATTAGAAATTGGTTTATCCAAGGGCATGAAGGTACATCAGGTAATGAGAGAAAAGTGTGATTTTGAAATGACTTATTTCTTCCATGATATTGACCATTTTATTATTTCTAATTACCATTTAAAAACAATTGGATTTAAGGGGGGAAAATTTAAGTTAAATATGAAAATTCTGAAGAAATGTTCAGTCATGGGAGAAAGAGGTTTGTTGCTTGTGGTGAAGGGTTTCACAGGTTCTCCCCTGTCTCACATAAACATGGAAATCCATTTCTGAAAATTATCGATAATCCTCAGTATTCACAAGTAATTTCACCTGATGAAACATTGCCTACAGTAGTATTACTAAGGTAGGAAAGGTGTTTTGTGTAGGGACATCTGGACGAGACGTTGGGAGAAGCTGCGTGACTGATGGTGGTGTGTTTGGTGTACAGTGTAGGTGTGTATAGCTTGCATGTTTGCTTTGCTCAACAGGTGTGCATGACCTTACCCCCACTCCAGCACCCCGCCCATCCCAAGCATGTAGCCCCACCCCTCAGCCCAGAACTTGTTACACTTCAGACTCCTATCCTTGGGACAAGGGCTCCCACACCTCAGACAAAAGCAGTCAGGAAAGCTCCCACACAGATCTGGAGGGGAGGGATGGGGTGGAGGCTCAGGATAGCTGGGTCAATATCTTGTTTAGTGAGCAGGGATCAGATGATGAGAATGGCAACAGAGAGATGCAGTTTGAGCGTCTTGTGGAAAAAGATAATGAGTCAGATGTAGATAAGGAGACAAACCAGATACAAACAGATGATGGGATACAAGAAGGAGAAGAAATAAGTAACCAGTACCCATCATACACCATCCGCTGTGGTCTTGATAAACTATCCCTCATGCAGCTCACACAACCAAAGGACTTGACCGAGGAGACACTGATAGAGTACGCAGATGTGGAAGTGGATGAAGAGAACAAGGAGAACGAGATGTTAGGGAGATGTGTATCCACCATAGCTTCACTCGGGAGTGGAGGGAGTCGTACCTCAGTTCTAGTGTCAGGTAGACACAATACCAGTAATAACAACAATATAGACATCAGTAACAATACAGAACTCAAGTCACACTCCAAGTCTGTCACCAGTTTAAAGTTAAATACGTCCACGGAGAAGCAGAACTTGGACAATTCTGTGTATAACTCGAGAGTAGGGAGCTGGCTGTCCGATGAACACCAATCACCAACAGGCTCTGCCACCTCTGTGGCTGCAGTCTCCGGCAGAAAGAAGGAGTCGCTTTTCAAACGTGTCATCAAATTGGACATGTTTCGCAAGCGGTCCAAGTCAGTGATGCCTTACAATGGGAAGGACACAGAAGGAAAGCAAAGTGAGATCTGTAAAAGACAGGTACCATCACTGACAGAACTCTGCAGGAACAAGTTGACACCAGACTGCCCTGATCCTGTTCGTACTCCTCTCAAGGAGATCACAAGTTCACATGTCAATGAAAAGCAGGATCCTGATCAGTTAGGGTGCTTTGAAGTGTCGTTGGATTCCCTTGACAGTGCAGTGGGGAGTGAAGAAGCAGCCAATAAAAAGAAGACAAACGCTATCCCAGATATGTTCTCCGAGGACGATGAATCACTCCTGACCATCATAATGAATCGGGACGATCTCAATAATGAGGAGGACATCTGTAATAAGAATGAGGACGGTGTTGGAGGACAGTGTTCTGACATTCAAAATATCGCAAAAGGCTTAGCACTGGAAGAAGATCTGTGTAACCCTGCAAGAGATGATTACCGAGATATGATATCAAGGGACTCCTACCTAGGATCTCTCAACAGGACTGGCCAGTTGTCTCCCTTTATAAGGATGATTGCCAGCCGTTACCACTTGTTCGATCCTGTAACACAGAAATGGAAGGAGGGATACATGGATGGACCGGAGTACCTGGACTTGACGGAAAGCTCTTCACCAGATCACCTCACCCAAGGCAGTCTCACACCAAACTGCCCTGTGAGTCAACAGGCAAGTCCCTGTCCTGTTCCTCAGGTGGCCACATGTTCACAGGTTGAGAACGATCAGCATCATAAGGCCTCCCCTATGTCACCAAGCTATAATATACTGCCTCCTGGCTCTGTGAAAGAGAAGGTCTTCCTCTATGAGCACCTCTATGTGAATGAGCTGGTAGATCAAGTGATTGAGCGGACAATGCATGGCCTCTGTGTAGAGCAGTGTCTGGAGGAGCTGGAAAAGTCGGGCCATCACCCAGAGCTATGTCGACGATTAATGATGGAATACAGTCAGTACAGTGAAGGCACGATTCCAGCCTCTCAAAGGTCTGAGGGGGAGATATCACCTCAGGGATCAGAAGGGGAGTTATCTCCTGAGGGATCAGTAGGAGAGGTTATAACCTCCAAGGGATCTGATGGTGAGATATCGTCAGAATGTGAGGATGGCTGTGTTCAGTCAAGTGAAATGTGTCAGAGTCAGATTGAGGATTCTTTGTGCTCCGCCATTACTGATGTTGCCATGGACACAGATTACGCCACAGCCATGTCTGACATGGACACAGATGGCTCATATGTGGTGTCTTTTCTCTCCAACGCAGACCTCGATACCAGCATCCCTGAACCTGAAGACAGAGGTCAAACACCAGTAGGATTTAATGCCTCTGGGGAGTATGTAGACCTGCCAGAAGAGCTGATACGGTGCAGAGACTATTATAACCACTCACACCCTGCAGTTAAGCCTTGTGATAATCCAGTACTACTACATCAAAAAAATATGGATGGTCCGTGGGTCTCGCCTGTTCACACACGACTCAGGATGGGCACAGGAGCATGTCCAAGGACGGATACGTTTCCACTCCCACAGGATAGCCAGGATCTGTATACTCAGAGTTGTAGTATTGGTACCCAGACCCCAGACATCGTCAGTCGACCAACCACAGGCGACAACACCCCAACAAATAGATCAACAATCAGTTACGGACTTGGTGTGTCTGGACACACAGAGGACCGAGCATCCTCTCCTATCAAGGAGCTGCTGAGTTACGATACAACACTAGAGGACAGCTTAAATACCTCTGACCTTCTTGGGTCACCTGCCAAGGTCAAGGAAAGACCACGTTACTCAAGCTCTCCTATTAAAACCTTTGTGGTGGAGGAAGATCATAGAGGCAAGAGGAAGCTGGAGGATGTGAGTTACAAGCATGGCAAGGTACACTGCTCTGATGCCTGGCTGACAAGGAACCACAGTCTTCCCCAACGTGACAGAAGTAATCACTCTCTAGCATCAATATCCTCGTCCCTGGATGTGAACACAGATGAGACGTTCAATGTGCATGACTGTACAGAGAAAAGACGAAAACGCTTCTCCTGGAAGAAAATGTTCCGATCCAAAGTGAAGGAACCTGTCGTTCTTATCTCTTACAGGAAACGGTCAGACCAGGAGTTGGAGGAAGATCTTATAAAAGACTCTCTAATCCTTGAGGAGGAGGGAAAAGATGTCTCAATGGAATCGGGGAGGACCAAACCTCTGAACTCTGGTAATCATGCTTTGTGTGTTAATCCGGTACATCAAGACCCTCCATTAATAGTCTATAGGACTAAGCCCTTCTCTGAGGACATTAATACAGTGGAGACATTCTTCTCTCATGATCAAGACATGCCCCATAGGCTTGATCAGTGCAGAACTCAAGGACCAGATAGTCTCATTCAGGACAGAGTTCAGCTTTCCCAGGCTGCCCTCGAGGAGGAAGAAGAAGACGAGTCAGATGGAGAGCAATACAGTCTGTGTGACATGGAGATTGATGAGGAGGAGGAGCAGGCAAGGATTGAGCGAGTCAGAGACACCAAGGGGCATTGTGGGCATTGTGACCTTAGTGACCTTCACATCCATGGTCAGGGTATGCTGTCACAAAGTACTGCACATTCAGACATCCTGGACCCCAGTAAGGAGGCTGGGAGAGCTGGTCCAAGTGGATTGAACCAGAAGTCCCTACCTGATGAGGACAGTGATGATGAAGGTGACAGTGAGGGGGTGTCCCTAGACTCGCCCAACATCAGTCCCAGTCTCGCCATTGCCATTAGGAACAACATGGTTGCCACTCCTGAATCACCCGAGATTAACCTTGACTCGTTCCTACAGGAGGCGTTACGTCCTATTGATGACCTATTGGAAGAGTCAGCAGAGGGTGTCGATCTAGAAGAGGAGATAACTCCACGAATGTACAGCCATGCTCTTCATCCTTGTACTTCAGAGTCACCCGAAAAATATCCAGGTTTTACATACATCTCTCCCTCTATGGAAAACATCCTGGCTATGTATGAAGATGAGTCTCCTTACGAATCACAATATATCCAAAAGGGACAAGGGGATGTACTCTCAGCCAAAGATAGCTGTCAAGCTGAAACAGACACTAGCTCTTTGTCCCTGGACTATGTGCTGAGTCTAGAGAGGAAGTTCCAGGAGGAACTCGGTTCTGAGCTTGAATTCACACCACAAAATACTCCACTTAACACGCCACAGCACACACCGAGGGAAGATCAGGTGGAAAGATATCCAAGTTTTACCTTTGTAGGAGAGGAGGTGTCGCAAGCTGTCTGTTTTGGGGAAGAGGCAGGCATGTCCAACCTGAGTAGCAGTGCTGAGGGACTGTATGACTACGGTGAGGACACTTTCGAGAGCTCGGACAGTGAAGAAGAGAAAGAAGGTCAGAAAGTAACTGAAAAAAGCAACGTTAATGTTCCAGTATATGATAGCGAGGAAATTGAGGAAGTCATCGAGGTGGACTGTCCCCTTCACCAGTCTGCAAATGATTCATTAGGATTGGATATCCAGAGTTTTCCAAATGGTACAAAAAGTGAAGGGTCCTACTTAGTGTTTGAGTCGGACACGGAGAGGGTTCCGTCCTTTATCACTGAGTATGTGAACATCGCGCCCTCCAACCATCACACAGATATGCTTGGAGCATGTGCTCTGCCTACACTGGAAGATCAAGGGCAGAACCTACAAAGGGGAGATAATCAGGATAGTATGGACCCAGATTCTAGAGGGCGCTCAAGCTACTGCTTTGCAGGGCCATCAACAGAAGTGATAGAAGAGAATGAACTCTGTGACAGTGGTCTACTTTTATCCTTCAGTTCCAGTCCAGACAGCTCCAGTAATACCATTAATGTGTGAACTACAACAGTAACTCAGGACATACCATTAATGTGTGAACTACAACATTAACTCAGGACATACCATTAATGTGTGAACTACAACAATAACTCAGGACATACCATTAATGTGTGAACTACAACAATAACTCAGGGCATACCATTAATGTGTGAACTACAACAATACTACTTTGGCTTAGTCATATCAGTTTGTACTGTAACTAACCTTTGCTGTAATCATAACAGTTTGTACTGTAACTAAACTTTGCTGTATCCATAACAGTTTGTACTGTAACTTAGCATTGGCTGTAATCATTTCAGTTTGTGCTGTAACTAAACTTCGGCTGTATTCATACAATTTTGAACTTTAACTTACCTATGCCTGTAATCATAACAGTTTGCTATGTAACTAAACTTTGGCTGTAATCATATCAGAAAGCTGTAACTAAAATTTTGCTGTACTCATATCTGTTTGTACTGTAACTTAACTATAGCTTTAATCATAACAGTTTGTACTGTAACTAACCTTTGGCTGTAATCATACACGTTTGTACTGTAACTTTACTTAGGCTATTATCATATCAGTTTATACTGTAACTATATAATTGCTGTAATCATATCAGTTTGTACTGTAACTATAGAATTGCTGTAATCATATCAGTTTGTACTGTAACTATAGAATTGCTGTAATCATATCAGTTTGTACTGTAACTTAAGAATTGCTGTAATCATATCAGTTTGTACTGTTACTATAGAATTGCTGTAATCATATCAGTTTGTACTGTAACTTAACTTTGATGTCATTATCATTAATATAAATTAATACTTTATTTGTGCTTGGACATTTTACACAAATGTATACATGTATGTAGTGATGCACCTAGCAGTAGTAACATCTGATGGGAATGTTATAGACAGATTCAGGATTGATGTGGTTCACTCTGCTATAGGTATTTCCTAGGATGTAAGAAACTGTTGTGTGATTAATCCTGAGAGATTCAATATTGAGAGAGTACTTTTAATTGAATCATGAGAACTCCATTAACTTTCAAGTATTAATTGGTGACATAAAAATTGTAGTCTTCGGCTTCTATTGATACATGGTTTCATGAAGTTTAGAAAACATAAAATTGACCTCAGATTTCATTCCGAGTCAATATATATTTTTCTGGAGTTTATAAATCTGTGTAACGAGACTAACGACTGCAGTGAAAGGCCATGACTGTATAGTGATAAGGATGGTTTGTAATGTGTAGGATACATTTGTATATATAGTGTTGATGGTCGAGTCTGTTCAGTTGTATTTAATGAGTTGAAGCTATTTCCTTGATTAGTCTTCTGATAAAGTTTTGTAGTTTGAGATTCAAGTTAACCTACTATGTTTAATTTTCTGCATTTTATTCCTTCGTTTACAAACTTTACTTATTAGGTTGAATAAAAAGCATTATAAATTGATCAATCTGCATATTTATTTCTGATGATGATGGATGCTACAGAAATCATGATCATAATAATTGAAGATCACACTCTCAGTGATGGTTTCACATATGGTGATTTTACAGATAACGGATAATTTCAGTAATGCAGTGATTTTACAGATAATGGATAATTTCAGTAATGCAGTGATTACAGATAATGGATAATTTCAGTAATGCAGTGATTTTCACAGATAACGGATAATTTCAGAAATGCAGTAATTTTACAGATAGTGGATAATTTTGGTAATGAAGTGATATAACAGATAGTGGATAATTTTGGTAAAGAAGTGATATTACAGATAACGGATAATTTCAGTAATGCAGTGATTTTACAGATAAGGGATCATTTTGGTAATGAAGTGATTTTATAGATAATGGATAATTTTGGTAATGCAGTGATTTACAGATGATGATAATATTTTCACTAATGATGACAATTTCTCCCACCCTTCACATATGTGTCTCCCGTTTTAACCGGGAACAATTGGCTTGTCACCCCCTAGAGGGAGATAGCCTCGTGCCGATTAGCACATGTTCAATTGTGACGTCATTAAAATGTGCAACCGGTAATTGTGTGTGTGGTCATCAAAAATGAATGACGATATGCATACCCCACATGTGTTTCTGTTTACAAACATGGCAGACTACTGTCGGTGGAGTTCCGACTGAAATATATAATAGGATGGGAGAAAAATATTCATCCCCTACCTTGAGGGTGTAACAAAGAAATCTCCAACTCTCGAGGTGATTTGTCTTGGTTGTCTTACCCTCTGCAGAGCCTCGGGTTAGACAACCAAAAAACATTGGAGATTTCTCTGTTACACCCTAAAGGCAGGGGAAGATTCTATTAGTCACCAAAGATAGTGATTATTTTCAGATGAAGGTGATTTCATGAAATCCCTGCTGAAGGTGATTTCACATATGATTTCACTAATGACGACAATGATTTCACTAATGACGACAATGATTTCACTAATGACGACAATGATTTCACTGATGACGACAATGATTTCACTAATGACGACAGTGATTTCACTAATGACGACAATGATTTCACTGATGACGACAGTGATTTCACTGATGCTTGTTTTATGATTGTGATGATTTGAGAGATAATTGTTATGTCAGAGGTGATACTGATTTCACCAATGATAGTTATACTGTGATAAGTGACCACCATTCACCACTGGGATTCTATATCTGATACTTGTAATTTACTGGTGAGGTAGTGTTTACCACTGGGGATTAAGATTACCAGTGAAAATGATATTACCCAGTAAAGTTAATGAATGATGTTCAGTCACTTTTTCCATTGAGGTTAATGTTGAACTGATTTGCTGCCACTGTCAACCTCCTGATATGTCCGGGCTGTACACTGATCATAGCTGTAGTGATCCAGTTCTGTCAGAGCCATAAAAGCAGGAGTAGATACTAAAACACATTCCTAAACTTGCTAAACTGGTAACTTAGGGCTTCACAATAAGTAAAGTTTGCTACATTATATATGGTCCATAGATAGCCTGATTCAACATAAATGGGGCTGTTATCTAGTGTAAATATGGTATCTTTGACTATTCTGATTGATTAAAAGATGAACAGGTTGTATAGTAGAAGTTTCCACCTTTAGACACGGGTAATAGGTGTGTACAGTGGATAAAGATGGGCCCGTTATCTATGGTAAATATGGTATTTGACTATTATGACTAATTACAGACAGGTTGTACAGTAGAAGTTTCCACCTTTAGACACGGGTATATGTAGTAGATGTGTATGGAGGTGGGCTCGTTATCTACGGTAAATATGGTATCTGTGACTGGGTACAAATCACCTGGTGTGTATCTTGGGGACAAACTAATGATTTATTAGTCCATGCTATAAAGGTTGAGTGGACGGAGAATGTTAATTTACATAATATATAAAACCACACCCTCTCTAGGTCTCGCACAGACTGGAGACATCTGCAGTGAGCAATCCCTTGAAACAATATGCAGATCTAATTTTAATGTTCTAACTGGTGCTTCTGTATATACACATTCCAGGTAATCTGAGTAGATTACCTGTAGCATTCGTTTTTAATTTTTTTGCATTATTTCAATGACCTGCCTTACATCTACAACAGTTGATCAGACTTGTGTTGCAGTAACTATGATGACTGTACCTTGCTATATATACAGGTTATATGTTCTCTGTGTAATAACCTCCCACTATTGTCAGCCTCCCTCCATACTCAGATTCCTGTCCTTTAGCAGTCCTCACGATGTGACTTGTCTCACAACAGTCCTAACGGTGACTCCTCCCGATCATTTCACATACGGTAGTGAAAAATGTCTTACATACTAAACCTTTATACATGTACATCGCATAAACAATGTAAAGACAATTCCTGGACGGACATTGGTTTCTTCCTGTGCATGTACTGTACAGGAAACTTGTCTAACCCAAAGTTGGCCTTGATTTCCTGACTTCTACCAATAAAATTAGTTCTGATATGAAGGAGCCTCACTGAATTAGCTGTCATACCAATGTAATACTAAGAGAAAAGTCATAAATAGTACTAAACCCTGGACGGAACAGACTTTTAGCGTTGACAATCAACTCCTTCAGACCTTGAGCAAAGTTCCGGTAAGAGGATGTGGTACATCAGGGTGGTGACAGTGGGATCAGGTGTGTATTAGTGGGATCCATAACATGGAGGACTGATGGAGAGGTTACAGGGTGTTACAATACAGTCTTGACCACTGGCTGATGACCGGTCATTGTGTGTCCTTCCTGTCCCAGAGGAGAGCAATGCTGGCCTAACAACTGGTCATTTCATCCTGTCTGTCCCAGAGGAGAAGGACATTTCCTTTAGTGGACATCCCAGAGAAGATAACAGCTGGTCAGCCTGCTCCAGTACCCTACCGCTGCCACTAACAGGATCTGGTACAAAGCACCTACCACTGGAGTATCTAACCACTGGGACTATTGATGTGCATTCTAGCAGGGTGGTAAATGGAGGTCTTCAATTGATTATCAGGTTTTCAGAGGAGACGGTGCATGTGTGATTGTTGATATTGTAAGGAGACATCAGAAATCCATGTCGACCTGGAGTAGTACTATCAGGACTAGTGGACCCTTTATCCTAAGTGATTTATTTCACCTACACAAGACCTCAGTGTTGTGTCAGACCTACTTGTTCTGTGCATACCTGTATTATTATATTTGTACCTGTGTAAGTTGATGTAGTGTGGTAATAATGGAAGTAAAACCTCCCCGCCGTTCTAGAAAGGGTAAGTACTCATGTTAATGTTTGGTTGTTTTCATTGTTGATTATCGGTTATGGTTGATTTTGTGTTCTCCAGTTGTCCCAGTTTTCTAGCCAGATATTTGCACACTATATGGCCTGTTTATGGTTTTCCACTCAGCTGTACCTGTATAAGGTACAATGGTTTACGTGGACAAGAATTTAAAGATGGATCTTTAACAGAAATAAAACATTTCTAAAGCAAGCGATGATGTGTTATAACTATCATGTGAACCTTCAGCTGTCATACAGGTTTGGTTGGGAACATATTTGTATTGTCAGGATCATGTTGGGAATTTTGTGCTTTTTATTGTCAACTTCCTTTTACAGAAATAACCCAAATTGATAACATTTAACAATTAAGAAATTCTATGCTGTGGAAGTTACTGTCGGTTTAAACTTAATGACATGCACAGGGAGACATCAGAATGTGTTTGCTGAGTTGATATGGCTATAGGCAGAAGTGATTCTTAGTAGATGAGTGCCATGTGATCAATATTCCTAATTCATTATGGAACCTTCACCCGAAGGCTTATCACCCAACTTCTCTGTGATGTGTTATAGTGCTGATTTGTCTGGGGCGCCATACAAGGGGGCAGGGTTTTATCTTATTCTCATAGGAATTCTTAATGGGGGGTCCATCATCAACTTATATCACCTATCTATACAAACTTCCCTAGGACCAAGGTCAGTATGTTTATCTAGGTACAATATCATCTTGTCATAAAATCTCCTTAATTAATGTACATCAGGCTGACAACTTAGCATCAATTTAAATGTAGGTAAAACTGACCAATTGGCATCAAATTTAGTGCTTATAAAGGCTGACCAAGGGGTATAAAGTTAAGTGTATGGGCTGACCAATCAGTATAAAGTTAAGTGTGTGGGCTGACCAGTCAGTATAAAGTTAAGTGTGTAGACTGACCAATCAGTATAAAGTTAAGTGTGTGGGCTGACCAATCAGTATAAAGTTAAGTGTGTAGGCTGACCAATCAGTATAAAGTTAAGTGTGTGGGCTGACCAGTCAGTATAAAGTTAAGTGTGTAGACTGACCAATCAGTATAAAGTTAAGTGTGTGGGCTGACCAATCAGTATAAAGTTAAGTGTGTAGGCTGACCAATCAGTATAAAGTTAAGTGTGTGGGCTGACCAGTCAGTATAAAGTTAAGTGTGTAGACTGACCAATCA
>JAUMHH010222843.1:0-12079 GCA_032359455.1 Chlamys rubida
CAGGTAAGGTTCTGGCTCAGAACACATCAGTCAAAACAGGTAAGGTTCTGGCTCAGGACACATCAGTCAAAACAGGTCAGGCTCAGGACATATCAGTCAAAACAGGTCAGGCTCAGGACACATCAGGCGAACAGGAAACATTTGAGAACAAGTGTTTCCTGATTTAACATTACATTACATTTTGTTGATACCAACTTCTGTGGTCAGCTGGTTCCTGTTACCCGAGTAAGCTAAAGTTTACGCTTATTGTCTGTAGTAATTATATAGTTATTTCAATGCTATCCCAGAAAGCTAATACACAGGAGACATATTCTGTTACAGTAACCCTTTCTTAGCTCTATTTTCTGGCCTTAGCTCTATTTTCTGGCGTTGCTCAGACCCTGTCAGATACTAGCACTCCTGTCTAATATACATCCCGTTTAAGAAACAATTGATTTGCAGAAGAAAGCTGGGCTATTTCTGGCAATCTGATGAAAGTTCAATGGGACTCCAATTTTCCATTCACTAAACACGTATGCAATATCTAAAAATAAACAAAATAAACAAAATCTTTCTGGTGCGGTTCTCAAAGGAATTGGTTATCAATTATAGAGGAATTTCAAGACCCAACTGGTATTTCCAAACTTTCTGCCCTTGAAATAGGTCAAACGATGACAGCCGCCAATCCCCAGCCTCATTCTGACATTATGTGGAACACAACTGTCACAACCTAATGACTTGGTGCTATACTGGAATACAACATGACACCAGGAGATGATACACAGCAATGGTTTGGCAGAGATGCTGTGCTGTATTGATTTATTTCTAACTTCCTTTTGTTAAATATGGGTATCTCCATTTATCTCTATACATCAGTTGATAACAATCTGAACTCTGCATGACTGTGTCAGGCTCTTAGACATTTGTTAGACGACCTCTAATTGACACTGTATGGATCTCCAACTATCTGGATGACCTTAACTTTACTGTCTGGATGACCTCTTAATGACTCTGGGTGACCTCTTATCTGTCTAAATGACCTCTAATTGAGTATCTGGATGACCTCTAACTATCTTGTTGACCTCTAACAATCTGGACAATTGCTAACTGTCTAGATGAACTCTAAGTGACTGTCTGGGGGACATCTTATCGACTGTCTGGATTGTGTCTAGTGAATGTGTGTGGAGTACTGTGTACTCTGGGTACAGTAAACACTGTTACAACACCAGTAGATACAGAACTACCCTGTAAGTTTAGTATAGAACAACCCCTGTAAGTTAAGTACAGAACAACCCTGTAAGTTAAGTACAGAACAACCCTGTAAGTTTAGTATAGAACAACCCTGTAAGTTTAGTACAGAACCCTGTAAGTTTAGTATAGAAAACCCTGTAAGTTAAGTACAGAACAACCCTGTAAGTTTAGTACAGAACAACCCTGTAATTTTAGTACAGAACAACCCTGTAGGTTTAGTACAGAACAACCCTGTAAGTTTAGTACAGAATAACCCTGTAAGTTTAGTACAGAAAAAACCTGTAAGTTTAGTACAGAACAACCCTGTAAGTTAAGTACAGAACAACCCTGTAAGTTTAGTACAGAAAAACCCTGTAAGTTTAGTACAGAACAACCCTGTAAGTTTAGTACAGAAAAACCCTGTAAGTTTAGTACAGAAAAACCCTGTAAGTTTAGTACAGAAAAACCCTGTAAGTTAAGTACAGAACAACCCTGTAAGTTTAGTACAGAAAACCCTGAATGTGATGTAAACAAGGAGTCCAGAAGACCTGGTAGCCCTTTAACGTGTATTGGGAGTCTGGCAGGCCCCTGTACCAGCCCTGCTCACACTGACAACCTGCCAGGGGTCCTTACAACAGCCAGCCCCTGCACCATTCCTGTGACCCGCCAGACACACTGTCGCCAGAACTTAATGCAGATCTACCAGGATAAAACCATAACTGACCCTTTATGATATGTATTTAACCCCGGCATAAAACTGAAAGACTCCTGTTTTGCCATGAATGCATCAAATTATTTTTAGCAGCACTTAAACATTGGGATTTATCAGGGACAGCAGAATGATAAATATCAGCCCCACAGCTTGGGATTTCACTGCAAATTCATTCGCACTTCCAAGATATTAATTCTCAATATTGACCAATCAGAATGAATACTGCCATCCTAAAACTGAAAACCCGGATAACTGAGAACATTTGATTGAATCACAAGTTAAGTTATAGATGTTAAACTACATTGCTTCATACACGGACCATGTTTAATGTCTAAATATCGCGTAAGCATAGAAGTAATCATATCAGACCACATTGTCGACAGTGTTTAGGGCGCAGAAGTCACAGATATAGACGTATAGTACAAACAACCGGTCTCCTACACTCAAATACATTTATTACATCTTTAAACAACTGCCTTGATATATTAGCTTAACAAAAAGTGTGTAATAAACGGACATAAATTAAACGGCTTCCCTCCGAGTATCACAATGTACATGTATTTCAAACGTGTGGCCACATACATTACTTAAGTAGTAACACTAATGCCAGTGACGTCAATTTATTCTGTCATGTGACGAACAAATGGGATCAAGATAATTCGGTTGAGTCCTTGTATAAACCGGCCCCGCCCCTGTCACAATCCACCTGCTACATCAGTCCCAGACCTGAATACCAATTAACATCAACACCTCATGGGGAAAACCCACACAGCTAAATAATTAAAGAACTTTTTTTAAATTTTCAAATTTGATTTATAGATGTTTAATCCACATATGTACATTAAAATAACATCTCTGGTAAAACAGATGTGACAATGTTAACATTAAATGTTATTCTCTATTGTAGCTTTGATTTATAGATGTTTAATCTGCATAGAGGCTTTATTTATCTCAGCCAGGTGTTAATTGTTATCGGGATAAACACCAATATATCAGCAAATTATCATCAAACAAATATACGTACATCATCAGATTTACAGGTAAAGCGTCTAACGTGGAGAATCCAATTCAGGGCAAAATATTCTACTTTTTAAAAGTATAATTTTCTAATTATAACCAGGAGAATACAGGTGCAATTCAGAGAGCTTTGAATGAAATGAAGCTTTAAGCCACTTGCATTCATTCATAAGGGTAATGGAAAAACAACTAACTGTTTGTAAATCTAAGTATGGTGTGCTACAAATGTAGGTATAGAAATTTAATTTAATGTATATCACATGTACAATACATCAAAAAAAGAGAGGAAACAATTAAAAAACCTAAAAAAAACTAATACAAAGCCACTGCAAGTACCCAATTGAAATGCACAGACGTGATGGAACGGTGTTTAGCTGTTCGGGATGATCAATTCCTATAAATCAGACTTTTTGCAGTCAATGTATGTGTGAGCCTAAAGCAGATCATGCTCCATTACATACAGACAGTGTTAATATGCACTTCTGCTTGCCTTAAATTGGAAAAGAAAGTAATATGTTTGGAGGAAACGTCACCACAATAATCCTGTAATGTATAGGCACCTTATAATATCATTAATTACTATTTCAGGGAAACCCATCCAACACTTCTTTCGTCTGTAAGTAATAAATTGACATGCAGATTTCATTTTAAATGATATTCTGGATTTGATATATGCATATTAGTAAAGAAGATCAAAAGCTGACTGAATAAATTTCATTACATGTCCTATTTGAAATTCAAATCAGGAATACATTTCTAGCACACAAATCTCTATATATAGGTTTCTGATGGGTGGTCTTTGTTATATATAATGTGTAAAGGGAACAATACATAAGTGATAATACTTTAAGTCGGGATAAATCAAAGCCGACCTAGATAATCCTTTTTAAATCCAACTCCCAAAATAACTAAACATTATATCCTAAATCCAATGAGGTTGATTCAAGCAAATGCATAAGTTAGATTTTATAATGTTTCAATGAAAAAAATGTCATCAATAGTAATTAAATATATTCTGAAAATCAAAATATCAGAGAAAGAAAAAGAAATAATAACAAAATTTCATTACTAGCGAATCAAAATCAGTCTGTCAGAAAACTGATTTCAACTAACACTTAATAAAAAAAAAATTTAAGAGGCAAGATTATTTCAAATGTATACTAAAATAGCAAAATTACACCAATATTTATATGAAATATATTTGAAAAGTTTCTTTTTTTTTAATCTTAGCGTTTTAAATTTTTTATCAATCTTTGAATATGCTGTTATTGAAGTGGAATTGAAAAGTCCTCCTGCATGCTGATCCCCACGGATCAATGGTGGAAGCACAAGTTGTGAGCGAGGCGCATGCATCACAAGGCATACATCAGATAGCAAGCAAGACAGAGCCCACAACGAGCGCTGCATGTCTCGGTGACTGTACATGAAAGTGACAATTTTATAGAAGATTAAGAATTACTGGCTGTTTCCCCCATGTCAATTGCGTCAATGGTAGTGCCTAGGGCCATGAATAAATTGAACGAGTTTAGTCATAACTAGGTCAGTTGAGAGCATTAAGGCTAGATTTTGACAAATTTCGGCTCCTTTTCTCCTCACTATTGCTACGAATTACACAAATGCTGGCTTTAAATCACAAGAACTGCGCAGCAGTCCATAATTTTAAACACAGGACACCTGTGCTCACCTGGGAGTAGGCTGATTTAATCTGTCAATGACAGATGACAAACTCAGGAGCACAATAAATTAAACATGCATATATCAGACTATCAAAATTTAAATACCTTAAATTAGATATTTTACCATTATAAATCTGCATTGTATTTTATTATTGAATTCATTTACTAAATAATTAAAGAAATTTGGCAGAGCAAATGGTTTCTGTAACAAGTTTAGAACTGCTCTGACATTTTACAAAGGCAAGAGGCCCAGAGGGCCTGTATCGCTCACCTGTTTCTTTTGTTACATGAAACTGACATATAGGTAACTTCAGACCAAATTTGGTAACTAGAACACAAGACATTTTAACATCTCTTAAACGCTTAAGATATTGTTGTTTGAAATTTGAAATTGTAATTTTAAAGCTTTTAACCCATGTTGACCTTTGACTCCGGCTAGCACTTAAAGTTGACATTTGACCTCATTACTGTAATTTAGAAAAAGATTCGCACTGCTGGTCTACATAATATACCAAAGTATCATGACTCTAGACCAAATACTTCTTAGGATATTGTTGTTTGAAATTTTTAACATATTTGAGCCCTGTGACCTTGAAAGAAGGTCAGGTCATTTTAATGAGGAAACTTTATAGCACTCCATCCCAGGTACCTATCGGCCAAATATTATGACCCATGGCCTTATGGAGCTTGAGAAGAAGATTGTTAAAGCTTTTAACCCATGTTGACATTTTGACATATTTATAACACTCCATCCCAGGTACCTACTGGCCAAATATCATGACCCCAAGTCCTCCAGTTCTTCAGAAGAAGTCGTTTAAACGAAAAAGTTGACGGATAGATGCCACAGTACGGCATAAGCTCACATGGCCCTTTGGCCAGGTGAGCATATAACATTGGGAGTGGAAGTGTCACCACATTAATAATGTTACAAACAGTGATGCAATTTATCTGCTGTTCTTAGGTCAACGACAACCAATAGGTGGGCAAGGAAAGCAGATGTAAACAAAACACTTATTCAATGCACTTTATTCTTTCCTTTGTGTATTATATGGGTATGAATTCTCCGTTACCCCCTAGGGTATGAATTCTCTGTTACCCCCTAGGGTATGAATTCTCTGTCACCCCCTATAGGTTATGACAGATGGCATGTGAAAAGAATAATTTGACATCACAGGAACAATCAGCTTTTTATGGTCAGATTAGGATGGAAAATACTCCATACTTTGAACCAAGAATCCTTCGCTACAGTGAGGGTAAGAGAAATCCCATCCTTCGTGGTGAGTTTATTGAATGTCTAACCCTTGTCTTGAAGCAAGCTTTGGGTTAGACAATCAAAAATGTCACCCCAATAGACCGAGATTTAACGATCAATATTGAGCAGCCTCGGATTTGACAATCACAAATATCGCCCCTCCAAGTGAGATTTAGCCATCACACCCTGACAAAGGGGAAGATTGTAGGAGTCTTCACAAGTCTTTTTATTGTCTAGTACCCAACGCTAATTCTGTATTCACAGGAAAAGTGATAAATTATGATTGAAGAAGCACCAAACGATGTAATTATCCATACAAAAATGGATTTTATTGATTGACAATACAAATACTACAAAAATAGATGGACTAATCTTACAACTACTAAAATCATTTGGCATCTTGACACACATTATGGGAACACTTTGATATGATAAATAGCATAATGATACATGTACATGATATATGATTGTGCAATTTGTAAACATTTATCCACATTTCAATTCTATAAGTAACATTTTGATTCCTCACAGTACAACCTGGCTTGTTTATTGGAAATATTTAACTGTCATGGAAACCAAATTAGGGCAAAAATTATCTTCATATTTTTTTATTGAGCATTTTGCAAATTTCATCCATATGACAATTCAGAATGCAACAACATTTATAGTTTGCCAGAATAAAATGTATTTTCTTTGCTAAAAAAGCCATCAGTTTAATTAATCTATAGCACTTACTTTAGTAAGAGTACCTCAGGGGTAGAACAATATACACCTCGTCCATTCAAAACTTAAAACACTTTGAATACTTATGATGTATTCTTTAATTAAAATGTATGAAGATACTCAAATGCAACAAGAACCTACATATATATGTACGGCACTACTCAGTTAAATTGAATTATTTCTGGGATGTTATAGGAAAAACATCTTTTATTAAACATCACTAGCCGAAGGAATGCATACAAAATAAAGTCACATGTTATGTTCTAAAATAATATTTAGTGTATTATGAAATTATTTCAAACCATACAAAAATGCTATTGCGTAGGAATAGCCTCGTCTGCTCATAACTGATTCATCTTTAACCATTCAAACTCCCCAAGTGTTTCTTAATTACACATATGTTTGCATTGGCTCTTATTGGAAGTCAGCCTTGCTTTTGTTAAGTATAATGATCCAAGTTTCATCAGAATCGGGTTATATATTTGGTTGAAGTTGCTGGGCAGAAATGGTCCACTTTTCAGAATGCAGTATGCAAATTAATTATGCAAAGATTTGCTCAACTTTGAACTTGAGTAGCCTTTGTCTTTATAAAACATAAATATTGAAATAGCTTCTATGGAATCTGGCTATATTTGATTACGTTATTATGCAGAAACCGTTGGCCAATCAGAGTGTAATATAATATGCTTATTAATTATGAATGGATTTTGCTCAAGTTTGTTCTTGGATTTAGTCGTTTCTTGTACATGCATACCAAGTCAAGTAATCTTGTAGAATCCATAATAATGATGAATGGATGCTGCCCCTACCATAATAGGTCCCATTTAAAATAGATAAAATTAAATATTTCTTAAAAACTGTAACTCGTTCTGTCAACAGATTGGTTTTCTCATTATTTTGCAAAGAGACCCAATGGAGAGTTTAAGTTTTTTCTATACCTGGTATTACTTCCAATAAATCATAACTATCAATAAATCCCAATAGTATGAATGTATTTGTCTCTTTATGTCCTGAAAATGTATATATCTGGTGGGGATCTCAACTGTTTCTATGTCATGACCTAGAAATTAAGTCCCCATGGGTTGGGCGTGACCCCGGTCAAATCGTGGTAGCACAAATTTATTCAACCCTTAATGCCAATCAATTGTGCAAGGTAGAGATTTCAACTGTGATGACCCAGGAAGTGAATCCCAGAAGTTGGGCCAGTACACCTCAGGGCCAATCCTGGTAGCAAAAATGTACATTTTGTATTTATATGGTTATAGGGGTGGGGATCTTAGCCAATTTCATGTTATAACCCAGAAACCAAATCCCCAATGGCAAAGCCAGACCCTGGAGCCAATCCTGATAGCATGATTACGTTTTTTCCTTGGGATCTTGGAGTCTCCTGGGAAATCCTTTGGGCCAGATGACCACATTTTAAGTTGTGAATGATGGCACCCTATACCTGATGACACCTGGTACAAAAATTTCTGAAGTGTTGACACTGAACATCATTCGTAGACAGGCGAGTCTCCGTAATCCAGCGACATTTGTTCCCAGCAAAAGCAACAGTGACTTGGTTGGATTAATGGGACAATAAAAAACACTTGACAATCACAAAAGTAATTGTGAGACATCTGATGATTGTAAAGGAAACTCGATCAGGTGAAAAGCAACTGACCAAAGGTCAAATGTGTGTTATGCTTGCAACACAACTAGACAGTGTTGCAAAACATATTGGACTCCTCAGTTTTCTTTTTTCTTTTCTAAACTGCCGATGATCACTGTTAGAACTTAATATATACGTGTCATTGAAGCTTATACTCCATCTTATAAGATATCCTCAGGAATTCATATTTCATTCGTATAAAAAAATCCCTAAATTTGAATTTCATTTAACACTCAAGTTAAAATAAGATATTCATTTCACAAGACAATAAACAGCATTAATAAAGGTCTAAAAGTCATGAAAATACTTGTGAGCAAAATTGCAGATTACATGTACATTTTCTTCATCACAACAATTTTTGAATGGTCTCTGTCCTAAATCTCGTCATCAATACTGTTTCACCACAATATGGATCGTCGTCGTTTAATCACCCGTTCACTTATGTTCTGTTCGCTGTCCTGACTTGCCCGTTTCACGCCCGCCGACAGTGAAGCACCTGAGTGGACGACAGAGGTGAGGAAGTTGAAGGTGATGTCCCTGTCTATTATTTGTGAGGAGTTGAGGCGTCTAAGAGGTGGAGGAGTTAACTCCCCTTCACTGAGGTTGTATTTCTCCGTACTGTCGGAGGCCACTGTACTTTGCGAGTCGGAGGCCACTGTACTTTGCGAGTCTGTCGTTTGAGAATCTGTACAGCCTGATTGTGATGAGCACGCGTTATTGTTCGTCTGTTTGATCTTTGTGTAGATGAGTATATAAGCCTGACTGAGCAGCACATCCTCTAACTGACAAAGCCGCATCCTAGCATCATTGCAGTCCACCCAGGAATCTACAAAAAATTAAACCGTATATTTAATACAAAAAAAATGTCATGTAATTAACATGTTTCAATATCTATGAACCTGTTTATGTCCTAACTAACACATCATACCTGTGATGTCTGAAGAGATATTCAAGCATTGAACTGTTTTTGTATGGCATTTATGATCTACCTATTTGAATGACACAGCTTGCAAAGCTGTATTATTCAAACAGATCATAAATACCATACAAAAACAGTTCAATACTTATATTTACGTTTTCTCCTCCTTTCACGTATTTTTTAACTTACATTTAAAATTCCTGCCTTATCGACAGTATGTGCAAATTTGTCCAATATCTGGAACAGCGTATTGTCACGTATTGTCACGAATCTGATAATATTTTTAAATATATACAATAGTTGATTTATTTGGATTCAAGCACTGACCTGCTTCTACATTCCAACAACAGGATGTGTAGTGCCCACATCCAAATCCTTTGCCGTGGTGAATGACCACCCCCTGTAGTTGGTACTGGTAGGCCTCACTCCTTCCCTTTACAGGGGTACAGAATGGTTTCAAGTCTAACGTCTCGTCAAACGCAGCATGTGTCAGGATCTTCTCTCGATGGAAACGACCAGACCACCTGAAGATGATGATAGTGATGATGATAGTAGACTTTGGATATTGTTGTATCAAGGATACCGGAAAACCCTAATTCCACGAAAGAAGTCACTTAAAGCAACATAGCCAAATTACCTTAACTGGTCCCACCCCCAGTCTCCCAGTGATCAACCTTTCGATTTGAACAATTTGGAGTTCCCTACCTCCAAGAATGCCTCAATCAAATATGGTTAATATCCATCTCACAGATAAAGACTTGTTTCAACAATATGGCCAAACTACTCCTTCTTGGCCCTGAACCTCATCTCCAATATTAAATCTATCAATTATCAATTTTGAATCCCCCTTGGTTAAATTCCAATCAGTGGTTTATGAGAAGAATTCATGGACTACGTATGTGCTGGTATGGCTTAATCTCACCTTGATCTTTTGGACCAGCATCGCTAATAGTGAACACTAGGGCCAAAATTGTCTCAAATGACATCTCCACATTGAAACAACTTTAATTTGTGTAAAAGAGAAAAGGTCTGTATGTACCTGAACCTCTTCAGATGGAGGCGTAGAACATCAGGTAATTTCTTCACCAGAATTTGTTTCTGAGCTTCTGTGTACACCACCTTAGCCGGACTCCTTCCCCGTCTGTTGTCTGGGGAGTAATAATAATAATAATAATAATTTGAGGTTCTTATATACCGCTTCATCACAACCTAGTTCGTAGGTCGTCTCAAAAAGGTTCACAAATTATTATCCATGGTTATAGGGCCTTTACAACCAGCCAATATCTTTCTCAACTCCCTGGGGAGCATACAGCCGGTGCTGCCATTTTGGCGCTCACAGCTAGCATTCTACAATACTCATTTACAGCTGAGTAGACTGGAACAAACGGTGTAAAGTATCTTGCTCAAAGATACAACACAGTGCCGTGACTCGAACCCGCAACCCTTCGGTCACAAGACCGGCGTCCTACCACTAGACTACCATGCCTCCATGTCTTTGTCTAGAAAAATATCATTAACCTGCACTAGAAAAATCTGACTTCCCCAAAACTATATATAGAAAAAAAATATTTGTTCTTGTAACGTTTGAATATCTTGATACATTTTGTTGCATGAATGTGTCAAAAGAACTTAAAATATTACACTTTGTTATACGATGAGTCTTAACTCTTTCACCACTGTAGACCATAATGGACACATCCAGATCAATGCATGGTATAGAGTCTACTGAAGTTACATAGGGGTGAAAGGGTTAATGGATGTTACATGGAATTTGACAGCTTTGTATTTCCCTTTCACCCCTATATAACTTTAGTAGACTCTACCATGCATTGAAATGGATGAGTCCATTATGGTGAGTGGTGAGACGGATAATGTTCTGCCTCTGTGGTAGCAGGCTTCATTCAATATGGATGTCATCGATTTGCCTTTGTACCGCATGAAATTTTTTAAAAATAAAAGGCCGTTCAATCCATATATTTACATTTTTACTATAGAACAATTGTTTAATTAATTAATTTGTCCTTTAAACGACATTGGCGGAACAGTTCTACAATAGATAAAATTTACGCCAATAATTCAGGAACAAGACTCTAATTGCACAAGGTTAATCTATGACGTCGTGAGTAAACCACGTGTTACGTCACGAGAGTTTTTGCTTTCATACTTTCATACTCAAATGAAATGCATTTCTGCTTGTACTGTTCATAGAGTGGGTTGCAGTGCAAATATAATTATAATTTTGTGATGTTTTCAGTAAATGGTTTATCTTATTATAGTGATGCTGGCATTTACAGTTACCTGTATTATTGCTGTCTTCATTTAACCCTTTCACCACTGTAAACCATAATGGACTCATCCAAATCAATGCATGGTAGAGTCTACTAATTAAAGTTACATAGGGTTGAATGGGTTAACCAACATACTTATAGCTATTGTTTTGATAATTTAGAAGTTTCTGTGATCATCCTTATTATATGGGTTGAGTATGATATTAGGTATACACTACAACTCCGAGATTAGTTTGAATATATGTAAATGTATTGTATTCAGAGAGAATATTTTTAATGATAAGTATTGATCAGTTTACATTTGTATATAATTTAATGTTATATGTACTCCATAGACAACAGTCCTGGATCCAGACTTGCGAGGTCAATTATCGGTCACTATACTACCGGTGTAGTTATCTTACATGATGGAGTACGTGTCCGTCTCTAGTTCAGAAATTTTTTGCGAGAATCTAAGATCTGGGTCGTTGCATTTAAAGAATAGGACTGAGATATGTGACCAATATCTATATCTGCAGTATACATAAAAGTGACCACAATCTGACTAATAACCATATATCTACACATAAACCTACAAGTGACCATGATCTGTGACCAATAACCATATCTACACATAAACCTACAAGTGACCA
>JAUMHH010222854.1:0-26932 GCA_032359455.1 Chlamys rubida
ATAATTTAACCCCCCCTCTAATTTTGGCAAATATTGATATATTTTCATAAGGAACATATATTTATACTCTTTAAACATGGTATTTTCAGTTTAAACTACTTGTATACAAATAATCTTTCAAATAAAAAAAATTAGGGGGGGGGGGGTCAGATTATCATAGGGGGGGTTAAGTTATCATGGCAGAATTGTAACTCCGGGGTTAAGATATCATATGATAACTTAACCCCGGGGTTAAGATATCATTTGATATTTTAACCCCGGGGTTAAGTTATCATGGGGTCAACTTATCATAGGACACCGGGACATCATATTACTAATCCATTGCTGT
This sequence comes from Chlamys rubida, assembly GCA_032359455.1. Lineage (NCBI taxonomy): Eukaryota > Metazoa > Mollusca > Bivalvia > Pectinida > Pectinidae > Chlamys > Chlamys rubida. The sequence goes on from JAUMHH010222854.1 coordinate 329, forward strand.
ACCGATTAAGCTTAACAATAGATCACTCTACATACATGTAAACCGGTAGCAAGACACTAGGTGGTTTACATCTGTACAATTTGGAATATGCACATGTCGCTATAGAACATGCATGTAAACGGGTCATGTTCATATCGGGTTGCAAACGGACAGACGTCAAGCAGGGTCCACATGTTGCGCAAATCAGATGACACAAGATAACAAAGGCGACATCACAAGTGAAGAGTGCGGTGTTACGTAGCTTTATAATCAATATTTGTACCAGCTTATAAATGTGTGTTTGGCCAGATCAGTACTAGATAAAGGTGTGCGTCACTTGGTTCACGTGTACTCGTACTCGGTTGGTGTCTGTATATATAATAAAACAGTAGATAATATATAAAGTCATTTTGACAGGTTTTGCACAAACTTAAATACGATGTATTAGTAACATATAAAAGGTTAAGAGGTATATCGAAGATGTACCGTGCATATTATTATTCAACAGTTAATTGCGACCCGTGATATCAAGGTGAAATATACCAGCATATTTACATGAAATGTCATTAAACAGTGGGAAATTCATAATATCCTTCCTTATTAAAGATACTTTATAATTCACTATTCATGATTTGTTGTGTATTATTTTAGAGAGACGGACAATCGTTGAACCGTGTACCTTGAACAACGCATGGTTTAGACAAGACCTTAGATAGTGTTATCAATATGACCGGTGTTTAAATTTATCACATCACTTTGACGAAAGAGCGAGACATACAAGGACGTACATTATTATTTCAGTTGGAATTCATATTATTTGCTTATATCTGTGTAACATCATAAAGGGATGGCAAGCAAATTATCAATCCGCCGTGCCCAGGTACACGTGCCCAACACGTGTGCATGGTGTGAAGCATACAGGACGTTAATTGGTACTGTAATGACTGTCAGGAGGCGTTATGTGACCGCTGTTTTGAGGGTCATCAACGCGCGAGAAAGACACGGAATGATGACGTCGTACCAATAAAGGAGGCGAACAAACTCGGGGAAGCCGTACTCACAGAGGTGTGTAAGACACATCGAGGTAAGACTTGTGACCTGTACTGTAGTGACTGTAACATTGTAATGTGTGCGATGTGTTTTACCGAGAAACATAAACAACACACATTCAAAAATATTGAAGAGGAAATTGACTCACAAAAACAGTACATGCAAGATCAATTAATAATATTAAAGTCCAAGTCAGTCCATTTTAATGATAATCTATCAAAACGTCATGAAATGAACAAGTCAGTCAAAGAAAGCGTGGATGTCATCCGACAAACTGTACAAACCCAGAGACTGAAACTGAAAGCAGAAATTGATTCAATAGCCGACTCCGTCTTGGTCGAGTTATCGTCCTTGGTTGAAGAAGAAGAAAAGTCTCACAAACAGGATTGTCAATCTCATGAAAATAATATCAAAGAGATTGAGCAGCTGATCATTGATGTAGAGCAGAAGGTTTCTAATTCATCCTTGTTTGAGCTGACGGCGAGACTGAGAACCACCATACCGCTGTATGATGTTACTACAAAGAACGTGTTGTCTCGCCTACCTCACTTCATGCCTGGAAAACTTAATCCCGATCAGATTAAGGCAATGATTGGATATCTTCAGGTCGACGAATTGGAAAAAGAAGACATCGGGTATAAGAAGAAAGAAGTTGACAGTAGAGAGGTTCGTCAGATTTCTACATTCCGAGTACCTCAGGAGGAACAAATCTACGCAATATGTCCTATTGACGACACTCACGCATGGGTATCAGTACATGGATCTAAAGAATTGGTTAAAGTCAACAAGAAAGGCAAGGTCGCAGAGTCTGTCAAGCTTGACTTTAAACCGGGGTATATGACAGTGACAAACACAGAAGAACTACTGATCACGTGTTGTGTTGATTCACCACTGATACAAAAACTAACCAAGGACAGACGAGTGATCAGATTTACCGACATCAGTCCGTTAAACGCCTTGGGTATCAGTATTAGTAACAGTGACGAGGTGTTCGTTACTACTCACACTACAACAATACAGGTACTGAACATGTCTGGGGATAGGATCCGTCAATTTTCGTGTGGAGGTAATGGGCTGAGTATCGTATGTTTGACAACAAGAGATATAGCTATCACCGCTGGCTGTAGTGTTTATGATTGTAATGAAATGATTGTCATCAACAAATCTAATCAGATCATACACAAGTGGAGTGGGGAACTGGACAATGGTCAGGGGTTAAAACAGACGACGCAATGTAACATAGCACGTGATAGATATGACAGAGTGTTTGTATCAGACTACACCACTAACCAAGTATACGTCATCTCGGGTAATGAGGGAAAGGCCAAGTGTCTCCTCGCCAAGAAACATGGAGTAACAGAGCCACTGACTGTGTGTGTAGACAGGTGTGGACATGTTTGGGTCGGCTGTATCGATGGTTCAGTGTATGTGATGCAGCTATAAACACATGATAATATTGAAATGATTGAAAGTAAAGAGCATCATAGTATTGTGCTGATATACACATCACTGTTGAAATAACCGTAAGCCCGACACCGCAATATGATTCGAACTATTTTATACAATCAGTGTAAACATATCAGCTCTACAGACTGTGCACGTTGTACTGATATAATCACATGTGTCAGTTTTAATATTTAATATTTTATCTGTAGAAAACTGTAATAAGATGTTATTCTGATTTTTATATAGGATTGGTGCGCATTGTATTATTAAATGTAGCATTGAAATGCATTCGAAATAGCAAATTACTGTTTTATAAGGACAATTTATATCTAACATTCTTCCTACACTGCCAAAGTGATCAGTTTCTTACTTTTTGATATGTTTTTTTGACATAACTGTACTACTATCTTTGTCTATTTTATGTATATATTATCAAAAAATAAGACCTTGAATAGCATATTATTATAAATTTGATCAAATATCAATGTTATGAAATGTAATGGCAGTTAGAAAGGAAAGTAAACATATATTTAAACTTACATTATTGAAGGTAATTAATGAACATCACTTGCTAATGAAATCAATAAGAATCCATGGCACTCTGTTTTAATATATATCTAAATATTCTTCATGGTGTATATAAGTAGATGCAGTATACCGCTTAACAGTTAATAGTGGCCCAAGCAATTATTATCATAAACCCATAAATATAGACATTTGAGATAAATTGCAAAAGATGACATGATAACTTTATTACATCTTACTAGTTTTCAGGGTGAGATACCTACTATTTCTCAATATTAATTATGCAATTTTTATTTGTTTGTATCGATTGCCGTGCTTAGATCATCAATGCAAATAACATGGTTGGAGTGTACATTATAGTTCTATTGTTGTAGACTAAACATTTTGATTAACTTTGTACTTTACTGCTCAAATACCCTGACAAGAGATGAGAGGAGATGGTAGTTTAGAGAGAGGCCACACCACTACGTATATTTTACTGATATATTGTAAATAAAAACAGGTAAATTGTATTGATGTGTTTGTGTTGTTACTGTTATTATATCTAGTCGATAGCCCCATTAGAGCAGGTCTATTTAATGATCAGCGGACTATGATTATCGGCCGGACTAGTACATTTATTGGACGTTTTTTTATAAATGCCTTTGCATCGATTCAGATTGTATGGTTTATATTTCAAAACTGAACTGTTTAATTTCAAAATGAGTCATAACATATTCTTGACTTTGTAAGTTGATGGTCCAAATGAGATTTAAAAAAAACTTAACCTGTTACCACAAGAATGACGATGCTAGCTCATTCTACTCAAACCAAGTTCTGCTACACCTAAAGTATCGATATGGAATCCTTATATAACTATATGTATATATAGTGTTATGTGAAGAGTATCAAACAGGTACTAGTATAACCAGTGTATTAGTGCCTTTACATACATGGATGAGCATCATGCATCGTTGGACCGCGATGGCCGAGTGGCTAAGGCGTCTGACATTCTGCTACCAGTAGCCCCCAACCACTGGGTCGCGGATTCCAAGCCTACGTGGAGCAGTCGCCATGTACTGGCCGCAGGTCAGAGGATTCTCTCCTGGAAATTCAACTTTCCTCCCCACCATAACCTGGCACATCCTTAAATGACTATAGCTGTTACTAGGACGTAAATCACAAACAAACAAAAGTACTGCAACAGTTTCATCCTACTAGGAATGGCTTTTGTTTTGTTGTGTGTCGTCTTGGCAACGGTTGAGGCCATACGAAGAGGGATACAACTCTGAACGGGGGATACATATCCCAAAGGTTGATGCAATGTTGCGGTCATTGCCAAGAGACCCAGCTCCTTCCTGATAATGCATTGCAACTAACTAAAGGTCTCTAAATACGTTCCATGTAGACTTCTCCTCTGTTTTTCTTAATGCATTTACATCTATTAATATGTTTTCCTAGTATACTTGTCTTGATAATTTCTCCTAGTAGATAACTCGTTAACATGTACCCTTTGCGTGACTGATTATTCTTTGCTCCTCCTGAGATTTGTTCTTTACTTCTCCAACACCTGTATAAAGGGTCACTTGAACCTGATATATTCAATTAAGTGTGAAGGACTCTTCTTGTATTTCTGATGTTGACGACAGGGCGACGTACATATGAAAACAAGACATAAAAACTGTCGTGAATTATCTACATCTTTTTAATAAATATTGTATAACAGCCAGATAAAGGGGCTTTTTACAATGAATAAATAATGTTCCGCTATCAACGAAATCCAAGTGGCAGCCAAGTATAACGAAAACGGTTTTTAACGAATCCAAAACAGGGAAATTATTTTTTTATTTAAATAACACGATCACAATTTTGTTTGAATGTAAAGCTACTCTAGCGGTTCAGTAATTTTCCAAGATATCAGGGGACTCCTATAATTAATTGAAATTTTGAATTTCCTTTCACTAACGAATTTCGTTACAATAAAGCGAGACAATAGACTCTGCAAGAACATACTGAACTGACATTCAGAGTTTGTTATCTCTATCCTGTTAATTGTTCTAAAAAGAATTAACAGTTCTAAATAAAAAACAGTCTGTATATTAAACATCTGGATCTGAAATTAGGCAGGACATCTCCAATGTGCTTGATGAATATGGGACTGTGTCGGAAAATTGTTTCATTGTCAGCAATCTCCATTTTCTACTTACCAGGGATTATATATATCCTCAATAAGGTTCATCAGTTTGGAAATATGTTGAATCAAAATTTTACTTTATACACAAACAATGTAGGTATTAAACGTGTCGCAACGTTTCAAGACCGACTGGTCCCTTTGTCAAGCTATGACTGAGTGAGCGAGTTGTTCTGTTTACCTGCACAACAGTGTGACGAAATTGTATAATTCATATGTTACTCGACCCGGGACGTTTCGCTTATCGATAGTGATTGTATGCACATTGTGTCGAATATGTATTTTAAATCAAGCTTGCTCGACAACTAAATAAATCTTACTTATACTTTTTCCAAAGGCAAAATATTCGATTACCATTCTCCCTTACCCTATATTTCCATATTCCGTTTTATAATGGTACAGACCTGCATTATTTGTCTTGGATCCGATGCTTCACAGGAAACCATATGAAATATATCGCTGGCATCGTAAACTGCTTTTCATATGAGTCAATATATGTCAATAAATTTTGCTTATTCATGAAAAAGATGCATTGTAACGAATGTCTAAATCGATGACGTCACGATGTTCACAGAGCGGCATAGTATAGTATTTGTTGGCATTATAATATGAACATTTTATTGCAATGTGTATGTGTATACATTGAACAAATACATACATGACAACTTATGAACAACATTAACATCTGAAATTCAGTCAATTTTCGTTCTACCTGTCCAGCAACTTTTACCCGATCGACACACACACACAGTTTCCTTGAATTGCTGTGTATGCTATCTTTAGTAGTGTTCCATGGAATATGTTTCAATACAATTACGTATTAACATATAAATAAGTTCAATATAACTTTGTTCTGCATTATAATAATAATAATAATTCGAGGTTCTTATCAACCGCTTTATCACAACCTAGTTCGTAGGTCGTCTCAAAGCAGTTCACAACTTATTATCCGTGGTTTTAGGGCCTTTGCAACCAGACAATATCTGTCTCAACTCCCGGGGGAGCATACAGCCAGTGCTGCCATTTCGGCGCTCACAGCTAGCATTCTACAATTAGAGCACTGCCCAACCACATACTCACAATGTCGTGCCGTGACTCGAACCCCCAACCCTTTGATCCCGAACCCGGCGTCCTACCACTAGACTACCGTGCCTCCGTCGTAAAATGAATTAGTAAAGAAAACCACTACGAAGTAAAGCTGCTTCACACACTGCTATAGACGGAGGAATAGCCATAATAGACTCAGACATAGACAGACAAAAGAGTTCCACTAGCTCTGGGAACATTGATATCGATAGCCATTTCCTTTCGACTCGCCTTGCCACTAATGAGAAAATACAAATAATAATGATTTGAATACAGAGAACTAGCTTTAACCATATAAATATCTGAGCAAATCTAAATTTATTTAGCTGCATTTTTACATAATTGTGCATTTTCTAACACCTAGCAAGGAATGATCATTTCTTACTGATTTGTAAGAGACAGTTGCACACAAATTCGGGCAATGGTAGGTGACTGCATATGAGATATGCTCCAGAGAAAGGGATGCGTTTGTTTTGTTTGTGTTTTACGTCCTATTAACCGCTTTGGTAATTTTAAGGACGTTGCAGGTTTTGCTGGTGGAGGAAAGCCAGAGGTCCCGGAGAAAAAGCATCGACATACGGTCAGTACGAACCCGCGACCCAGTGGTGGAGGGCTAGAGGTAGCAGAATGCCAGACGCCTTAAGCACTTGGTCACCGCGGCCTCAAAATATAATGAAACTAACCATCAATCGTGATGCGATCCCAATGTATAATCATCAGATATATGAAGATAGGAAACATATATTTGAACATACAGTAAGTTAATGCAGACAGACATATAAAGTAAGCAATTACTGCACCATATGTACGTCTTGTAGTGCCCATAGTGTTTGCAGTGTTCACGATTTGTTACGTATCATATCAACACATTAATTAGAGATACGACCACCTCGTTGAAACACGCATCTTGAGCAAAAGATAATAGTTTAAACAAGGCCTTATAACAAGATACGGCTATCAGTACGACCGCTAATTAAATTCATCACATGACATCGTAACAAATGATAACAGGCCTAACGACGTTCAGTTTGACACGAATTAAGCTTTGACTAGTAGGACACTAGCATTTCGTTAAATTTGCGGTAACAACTTGGAAAAGATGGCAAGTAAATTGTCAACCAACAATACCCAGGTGTCAGTGCAGGAACCATGCAGTTTGTGTGATACTATACAGGACGTTAACTGGTACTGTAATGACTGTCAGGAAGCGTTGTGTGACAAATGTCACGACGGTCATAAACGAGGGAAGAAGACACGTGAAGACGACGTCGTACCAATTACAGAGCGCAACCAGCAAGTCATCGCGAACCACCAGGAGGTATGTAAGACACACCCCGGTAAATCCTATGACCTATATTGTTGTGACTGTAACATCGTTATGTGTACGATGTGTTTTACCGACAAACATAAACAACACACTTCCAAACATATGAAGGATGAAATTGATTCAAGGAAACAGTATTTATTCGATCAGTTAAAGACTTTGAGATCAATGTTTGGTCATTTCAATGACAATCTTTCAAAGCGTCACGAAGCCAGCAAATCATTCAAAGAGATCGCCGAAGTGATTCGGATAGATGTAGAAAACCAGAGATTGACACTGAAGGCAGAGGTAGATTCCTTGACTGAGTCCGTATTAACCGAGTTATCGTCTCTAGTTGCAGAAGAAGAAAAATCACACAATCAGGATTGTCAAGTTGACGAAAAAAACGTCATAGAGATAAAGAAACTTATCACAGATGTAGAGCTAGAGGCAAAGAAATTGACGTGTGAAACCCCGTTTGAGCTGACGGGGAAGCAGAGAACCGCCACACTGCTGTACGATGTGGCTGCTAAGAGAGTGTTACCTCATCCTCCACATCTCGTGCCTGGACAGCTTAATCTGAATCATTTGAAAACAATGATTGGGTATCTTGTGGTCGACAAGTTGAAAGTTTTGGGGTATGAGAAAAAGGAGATTGACAATCTTCACGTTCAACACATTTCTAGATTCCGAGTACCACAAAAGAGACAAGTCAACTCAATATGTGCTATTGACGAATCCCACGCATGGGTGTTAGTGCATGGGTCTGAAGGATTGATTCAGTTCAACAAGCAAGGCAAGGTAACGGATACCATCCCGCTGGACTTCAAACCATGGTGTCTAACATTGACCAACGACTCCGAGGTACTGATCACGTGCCAGGGTGATTCCCCAATGATATACAAACTGTCTAACGACAGACAAGTGACCGTATTCGCTGACATCAGTCCTATGCAAGCTTGGGATACCGGCGTTGATGAGAGTGACGAAGTTTTCGTTAGTACTAGAACCCAAACAATACTCGTTCTAAACAGCTTCGGAAACATTGTCAGACAAATCAATTGTGGACAGGATGTGCTGAGTATCGTCTGTTTAACAGCAGGAAGGTTCGCTTTCGCCACGGGCAGACCGTATAATTGTAAGGAATTGTTCATCATTGACAAAGGTGGCCAGGTCCTATATAAGTGGGGAAGAGAACTGGACTATGGTAAAACGCTTTCGAAGATAGGACAGTGTAGTATAGCACGTGATATGTATGACAGAGTGTTTGTACCAGACGTCAACACAAAACAAGTGTACGTCATCACGGGGGATGGAAGAAACCCCAGGTGCCTCCTAGACAAGAACCACGGCGTCATCCGTGCACTGGCAGTCTGCGTGGACAAGTGTGGACATATTTGGCTCGGCTGCAGTGATGGCAGAGTACATGTTATGCATCTGTGAACAAATAGTACGATATCACGATAAGGGAAAACAGATAGCATTCTGTCTTTAGAGCTGAAGAGCAAAAGTCTGCATTCTATGAACCTGTACAGCCGACGTCAACACATTGGTTCAATGCAACAGATAATTTGAACGATTAGACACACGATCGCAATGATAACAAATCAGAGATACATAATATGGAAGAGTGTAGCCAACTCCAGCACACGAGTTCATGAACTCAACATACAACTCGAACTATTTTACACCGAATAACAGTGGTAGCATATACATGTATAAATCAGTGATACCGATTATTGTGGTCGAGAAATTCAACATTTTACAAATAGGTTTTTATTCTTAATATCAATTTATCATTATAGGGAAATTGTAGCAGATTTACATACTGAAATATAGCAGGTCCTGATGGGCATTCTATGTAAATACTGGAATATATTGAAAAAAACTTTTCCTATCATAACCTAATCAATGTTCAAAAACGATGTTTAATCGTTCATTTGTTATAGTTATCAACTAACCATTTTAACCATTTCTGTCAATGTGATTATTTAAACATCTTTATTTTTGTTAACTTGATTTCAATTATTTTTCAAATTTATATACTGTTGATGATAAACTTCACCACATGTCTGATGAGAATACCGTTAATTTATTGGTGTAGTGCCCTCACGTAGTAACCAAAGAAACAAACTCGCATTAGAAATTAAAAATAAAATGGCGGTCACGATGGTCCTCATTGCTGAAAAATCATTGTTAGTTGTGTTAAGGTACATATATGATCCCCTTCGGTAGGAATACATGTAAAGAAATCCAGGCGGATCCTTAGGGGTGAGCCACATGTTGGTCAAGTGATGGTAACATCTATATTTATATTATATCTATATATTTTTTATGTTGTGTTAGCATTTACTATGTTATGTTTTGTTAACATTTATTATGTGATGATTTATGCGTCTTTGCGGGCTTCGCAACTGGACATCTGAAAATGATGAATCGGCCTACTAATTGTTTTCATCAAAGTGTCGAAACTGCAGCTTACAATAGCAGTTGGCTATCTGGTAACATTTTTGCGAAGTGCCAGGTTAAAGCTTGGTGATCGAGGTTTCCCTCTTAGTAGTACGTAGAGAAATACTTGCATGTATGTTTGTACCTATGTTTTGTATACATTTTGTATAAGTCTATTAGTCGATAAGTAATGATAAGGTTCAATTCAACTTAATTGTACTACAGTTTTCAAAATTAACTTCTTAACATTATTTCGCCAATCAATGCTTAACTAATAACAATACTCTCAATGTACTATCTGTTTGTATTGTCAGACCTAAATCACCTGTCGCGTCGAAATTACCGTGGAATATACATTTCCGGCGATTGCAGTTTACAAATATGCTCACCTGTTCATTGTGTAGGTGTATCAAGTACAGTATATGAGATATATATTCTGTATTTCTGTTTTATTACATGCCTGTTAAAGGCACTATTAAATCATTTATTGATTTTTTTCTTTTTTTTTCTGCCAACATTCATAAAAGATAAATAATCCTATATTCCTTAATATTGGTACACCTATAATAAAAAAAATCGTATTTGGAGGGCAATATGACAGGTACTTTTTATGGTCTGAAAATACAGACTATACGAGATGTACTACTCCTTATAAAATATTAATATGGATACGTTGTATACTGTGAAATCAAATAATTTCGTCGGGCCAACATTTCATAGTTTCCCGAAACAAAACTTTCTTAAGTTCATGAATTCGATTATAAGTGCCCTCAAAATACGGATAATGCCTTTATGTCGAACTTGTAATTGCTTCAACGAAAATAAAAACACCACGAAAATCAATGTTTTCATAGCATTTGTACATATACATACCACTAAAAACTAGATAAATACTATCATCAACTACTTATCTGCGATATCAGTCTAGGCGTGTGTAAAAGTCCACTTGTATACTTCGTATATTGTAACAATATTATTCAGAAATATATCTTTTGATGCAATATTTGTTGTGGTTATTCTGGAATCTAAGGTTAAAAGGGTAAAGTAATGAGAGCACAGACACAAAGTCAACGTTCCTAACCTGATAATCAACACTCTATGTTAACACATACAGTAGAGTCAACATTCCGAGACATCGTCATCATTCCGAGAACAAAGTAACACCTTATATAAAACATACAGTAGAGTCAACATTCCGAAACATAATCAACACCGTATGTTAAAACATACAGTAGAGTCAACGTTCAGAGACATAATTAACACCGTATGTTAAAACATACAGTACAGTCCTCGTTCCGAGACATAATCAACACCGTATGTTAAAACATACAGTACAGTCCTCGTTCCGAGACATAATCAACACTGTATGTTAAAACATACAGTAGAGTCAACGTTCCGAGACATAATAAGCACTGTCTGTTGAAACATACAGTAGAGTCAATGTTCCGAGACATAATTAACACCGTTTGTTAAAACATACAGTAGAGTCAATGTTCCGAGACATAATTAACACCGTATATTAAAACATACAGTAGAGTCAACATTCCGAGACATAATCAACACTGTCTGTTAAAACATACAGTATAGTCAACATTACGAGATATAATCAACACTATATGTTAAAAAACCAGTATAATCAACATTCCGAGACATAATCAACACCGTATGTTAAAACATACAGTAGAGTCAACGTTCCGAGACACAATTAACACCGTATGTTAAAACCAACAGAAGAGTCAACGTTCCGAGACATAATCAACACCGCATGTTAAAACATACAGTAGAGTCAACATTCCTAGACATAATCAACACTGTATGTTAAAACATACAGTAGAGTCAACATTCCTAGACATAATCAACACCGTATGTTAAAACATACAGTAGAGTCAACATTCCGAAACATATCTAACACCGTTTGTTAAAACATACAGTTGTCTAAGTCAACATTCCATGCCAACTGTATTCCTATAATAATTATAATAATTTGAAGTTCTTAAACCGCTTGATCACAACCTAGTTCGTAGATCGTCACAAAGCGGTTCATAAACTATTAGCTGTGGTTATAGGGTCATTGTAACCAGCAAAATGTTGTCTCAACTCCCTTGGGAGCATACAGTCGGTGCTGCCATTTCGGAGCTAACCACGTACTCATTTACAGCTGAGTCGACTGGAACAAGCGGAGTAAAGTATCTTGTTCTAAGATACATAAAAAAGGCCGTGACATGACTCAAACCCGCAACCCTTCGGTTATGTGCCGGTCGTCCTACCACTAGACTACCATGCATCCTGTGTCTATGTCTATTCAGGACTCCTATCCTACTGCACTGTGGCTTTTCGTATATACAGGGACCTCCCTTTATCTGGCTGTGGATATAACTGTAGTACAAGTAGGCCGGTTATCTTTCGTCGACCTTGTATTTCAGTCGGTTACAGGGATAGCACATATCTAAAGTCAAGCGTTCGTATCAAGGTCTATACCCGCTGATTTGTTTACACTTGGAGCATTGTTATTAAAGATATTTTATGTATTTCATCTTTGTTAATTCTTCTTACAGAAGTGTCGCAAGCTATGTGATACTTATTTATATATATATATATATACATACAACATTTGATAAAGCGCCCTATCTAGCTAGAATAAGCCACTCTAAAGCCCTTTTCAATACATAGATACAATTAATACAATAAGCATATACATTAATCAATACAATTTTGAGGAAGTCTCAGGTGCTGCCTTATCAGACGCTAACTTTTAGTCGTATGCCCTCTGGCTAATATCTCCATGCTTGTATGTTCAGAAATGATTTATCAAAGCTATAGTCATGCCAGACAAAATTAGTGTCCAATGCGTGGTTATTGTTTTGGCAGTTGCACGTGAAACCTCAAACTGCAGTTAAGACAAAAATACAAAAATACAACATTTGGAGTTTAAATAAGATTGTCTATTTGATACAACATTTGACACCAATTGTTCGTCAGTTACGTCGAATACGTCATTGTAATACGTAATATGACGTCATCAAAATGGAGAAGGAACAAGTCTAAATCAAAACGAGGTCAGTGACCACTTTCCACTAAGGACAAAGCTCATTTGTATAAGGTCAAAGGTCATTAATATCAATCCATAGGATAAATCCTCATTTGCGCATACAATTAAGCTAAAGTAAACGTCAATATGTAGGACAGCAAATAAAATCAATAATATCGATCAATATATAATATACCTTTTACTTTCATATTCTCACATTTATGGTCAATGACCAATCTGATAATTTATATTAATATTTGATGAATCTATCATTCATTTCAATCGTACATACAATAGTAAAGAAAAGTAACAAATGTCAACATTTAGGTTACCTTAGGCCACATAGGTCAAACTTAGCATCAATATCGATCAATACGACATACATGTCATTGTTATATTTTTATTGTTCAAATTCTACTAAAGGCCAATATATCAACGTTATTTCTATAAAGTGCCTTGTTAGCAATGTTAGCAATGTGACCTTGAAATATTCTGACATTTAACAGTTGACTACGCATATCGGATACAATGACACAGAGTATTATAGAGGCATTCATCATGGAGGCAGCGATGTGAAACCCGATATAATTATTGTTTTTGACTGCATAGGTTAACGCAGCTAGATCTTCCAGTAATGATTGCGACTTCTATCAGGTAACACCATGAACCATTTCCACTATGACCTCAAAAGATCTTGCCAATGTATTTTGCTTACTGTGAATAAATCGTTATGGTACATGTATCTTTAAACTTTTATCGGTAATCAATATCTCAATATGTCACTATTACGGAGTTGCATCAAGCACACCATAATTAAGGTCGCGGTGGCCAAGTGGTTAAGGCGTCTGACGTTCTGCTACCACTAGTCATCCACCACAGGGTCGCGGGTTTGAGACGTTAGTGGGGTAGTCGCTAGGTACTGGCCGTTGATTGGTGTTTTTTTCCTCCGGGAACTCCGGCTTTCCTCCGCCACCAAAAGCTGGTACGTCCTTAAATAGTCATAGCTGTTTATATGACGTAAAACACAAACAAACCCAACCAAACCAAAATTGGAGACGCGGACAAGCGATACAGCAGACGATGTTAATTTAGAACATTTTCAGTAACATAGTTAGTAAAAATGATTTATAAAATCGTATCTTCACAGGAAAATCAAAGGTTTTCGAACGAAACGAAATGGGGAGATTTTGAAAATTGTATAAACCTCTTAACCACTAAACTATAAACTTTATCTTTCAACAACAATTAAAAAGCTAGTTATATCAACTTACACAAGTCGTTCTTGTTGGCTCGGATGTTAGAGGACATATATAATTCGTTGTATGTTTAAGGGCACTTTTGTACCAAATGCAAGTGTATCCCTTTCAAGACAAGCTGAACTTGAGAAAGCGAGTAAATGGTAATTGGAATAACAGGATGTGAATATTTGTGGCCAATACGCTAACAACATCAACCACCTCCATGGAGAACATTTCACATTGATAACTAGTCTCGTTCAACCAGACTCTTGTTGTCTGCGCAAGCTACGCCGCACAGAGAATTACAAGTGATCAAGCGTCTGGTTGACCGAGACTAATCGATTATCTACTCAGTGCCTGTTTAGTTATGGTGTCGCCATTTTTTCTGGATTAATGAGTTCTGTTGATCAATAAACTAACAATAATTTCTACCTGAAAGAAATTAATACGTTTAGAAGAATAAATACTGTCATTGTCTACCTACGAGTTTTCAATAACGACCGTGACAAAAGGAGAGTGTGTGTTTGACATCTGTTGACTATATACGTTGATATTTTTTTGACGGGAGACACAATGACAGTCGCCACGTGTGGAAACGCATAGTGGATCAATTATATTTTTCAATTTTGTTTTGATACTAGACATTATTTATCGTTGACGAGGTTTTAATTATGATTGTGTAAATACAGCAGTAGTCGATCATGTAATTTTAATAGCCACACCCGACACCAGTATGTTCGTTACATGTTGTAATGTACAGCTACTGACAAAGCGTATATTGACACCTTTCATAGGGCAGCTTTCACAGTCTTTACATTTTCAAAAAAAAAACACATTAGCACAGCCGTAACCTGCGTCATTGTAACTATTTACTTCTGGGTTCCGGATCAAACAAAAAAGTCATCCGTACACTGGAATTAAAAATAGGGAAGTCCCATGATAATTGTGTTGTATTTTTTTCAATATTAACCATTACCATTGCTCCAAACAGGTCTGTTATTAGTTGTCAATACGTCATGCCGTTTGCACATCATTATGTTTTTATCACGTCAAATTTAATCGAATGTAGTTAAATATATATAACGTGTGTCGGCTGTCATTAAATTAGATATGTAACAAAATAGGCGATACGGACGAATATCTGTATTAATAATTATTGTCGATTTTGCTAAAAGCATAAGGTTCAGGTCAGTCATATACTGTATATCACTTTATTTTCACCAGAGATTGTGTTTTTCAAAATCATGTTTTCACGAATATTACCTGAATATTTATTCCAAGGAAGTCATTAATATTACTTAAGTTTTAATAGTCTTTCAATCGTGAATTTAAGTTCAACTATCCACGAATTAAAGTTCACGCAAGATATTTACTCGTTATTCATTTGTTTGAGTTGGTTTGTGTCTACTTTACGTCCTCTTTACAGCTATGGTCATTTAAGGTTTTGGTGTTGGAGGATACCGGAGAACCCGTAGAAAACCATTGACCTGCGATTAGTATATGGCGACTGCGCCACCTAGGCCTCGAACCTGCGACCCAGTGGTGGAGTTATTCATATGAATAATTTACGAAAGATAAAAACGCTAAATATCGATTTATAGAATACGTTGCACTGGTAACAAACAATTAGTCATTTTTTCAATATTTAAATCTTAATAATATTAATCCCAGGTACAGCCATGGGTCCCCTTCTGAAAAGGGCTGTCCCCATGATACTGCTTATGTTTGTCCCAAAGATAGATAGTGTTTTTGACACCACTTTCGGAATATCATCTTCATTTTTTCAATTGAAATTTTATCAATTGAAATGACAGCCAATTTATTGTGGATAGATTATTGAAATTCAAAACGCTCTTTGCATGAATAAAAAACATAAACTATGGAAACAAATGATCGCCGATCTGTGCGGTAAATTTGACTCATATCAAACCTTTAAATTCACGTGTAATCATTATGTTTATATATTTCATTAATCAAAATCGTTTTTGATGCATTTTAAAACAAATGATTTAAAACTTTAAAACATATCCAATATATTTGATAATTAAGCATTAGATTGCACTCTGGTCAGAGTCATAGTCCTATAAGTCTTAACATTGTTGAGGGAAAAAAACTGAAAAATTGTCAATCCTGTTCAAAGCTACTTCTTCGTATTTTGAAGTAGAATTTCTAATAAACGAAACATCAGATATCGGCCAGGTAAACAAGTTATTATCATAACGTCGCAATTGGAATAATTGATAACTGATAATCATCAGGCCTTTTTGATGGTCTAATACATCTCAACAGAGTTTGGTAGGTATAAACAGTGGCGATACAGTGGATATCTCAATACGTAGACAATAACACAGCATGTGTAAGCATTCGATTACCTAGCATGCACCTTAAACAAAAGAGTGTCGTTCGGCAAAGACCGATCCTCGGTGAAGCCATCAATGATTCTAAAGGTCACAAAAGAATAAAACTAATGAACACATTTCCAACTCTGCTGTAAATTAGAAATAAATTATAAAGGAGAGCGGATCCGTGATGTTTCTGTTTGTGAAAACGAATAATACATTGATTGTCTTTGTTATCAATATAGCATTGTCATAAGAACGTTGATCGTCACCAGCCGCAGTGTCTACGTCAGTGGTTCTGAATAGTTAATTGTCTGAAGCACAAAGGCAATTTCCATTCAGATCACCATGATCTGGTTAAATTTTCAGTGGTAAGTTGGGACCGTTTACCTGTGACAGATAAGACTCATAATACCATTATAAAATATGTACCACCTTCTAGTCATATTGGCTATCCTATCAACTATTAATGCAAAAAGTAAATCAATTTTTACTTAAACGAACGACCATTCCGTGCCTTTCCCTGTCAGACACGGTCCTTAGACTCCAATTATACGTAAACAAATTATTCCATTATTCGTCTCTTTCTATGTAATGCCGGTGTTCAGTAATTGAAAACTACAAGTAATTAAGACCCTAAGTACCACTGAAAAAATAAGTACATATACATCGAAACATTTCCCCGTTATGGCCATAAATTATAAAGAGGAGGCTATGTCTTTTGGAACTTTGAATATAAAAAAAGATGAACAAAGAATAACGGCATTTTGAGTATAAAATGCAATGAGACCAGAACAGGTATTCGAACCCAGGAACTCCGATCATTATACTGTTGTTTAAACCAGCTTTGTTACCTTGGCAATAATAGTCTCGATGCAGTTGTATCTGAAAAGGTTAATCAGAGAAGATTACTGTTTATACATGTACGTGAAACTACATTGAAATCACATAAACGTTTGCCTGCAAAGAATCCTCAACTATGTACTAAAGCCCACATTCATGAAACCGCTCCCATGCTCAATCATGAATTGTGTGCTCAAGCCTTATTTCCTATTCCGGTTATAAACTAATAATAACATTTATTTATTTATTTTATTAATTTATCTATTTATTTATCACTCTTTTTATTGTTTTATTTATTGATTAATCTTTTTTTTATTGAAGATCAAATTAGTACGTATCACAGTGATATAATATGTAATAAGTCAATACTACATTATATGTGCCAAACATGTAATCAGGTGAAGGCTGTTAGGTAGGGGCAAATATCTGTGACAAGAATAAATGTATAATATCAACTTTATTTATTCTGCTACAATTATTAAACAAGTTATTTCAACTTGTATGTATCACCTTTGCTGACCCGGATGTAAGCTCGCGGAGCGTCTTAATGTTGGAGGAAACTCGAGTACCCGGACAAAACCCACGTGGTCGGGCAGGTGCCCCAATACCTATACACGTCCGATCGGGGAATCAAACCCTGGCTGCCTTGGTGAAAGGCGAGCGCAATATCCACTGTACCACCCAAGCAACAAGCATGAGGCCAGACAGGTTCAAAGTATTTTAGATAGCCGTTTACCTACATTTGACTGACAGGTATCATATCAGCTAGCACATTAAACAGAAGCCACAATTTTTTATTTATTTTTTTTATTTTTTTGTAAATTTAAAATTATGTTTATCTATTGTTGCTATGATTTATGTCAGTCCCAAACAAATCTGAAGTTTCAAGGCTGTATTTCTGTTTCCTGTAGTAGTCGTCTTTCAATTATATTGATAAAGATTGATATCTGGACGTCTTGCAGTGAAAGCGATGTAAGATATATTTTTCGTTATCGGTTAGATCAATAATTCATCATTAAATGTACAAAGGTTGTAGTAATTGCTTCGCTGTATGTTGCTCAATAACAACTAGTTATAATCATTATTACAACAATGACCGTGGGAATATTCACAGAGCATGTTCAAATTAAAGGGATTCGTCTTATAATCAATGCTGCTGCGCATATATGTATTTGTAAACGATACTATACTTTGTACACATTGAGCGAATCTTAACAAAAGTATTTGATATATTTTTAAACCTTCTTATTAGCGTTTAAAATATATTGACGTTTAAAACAAATTGCACCACAGACTACCGTTTTCTCAAATCAAACTGGTCTAGGGAATCTTGACATATGGTTCTGTATTTTTGTACTGTATATGTGACTGTAGTTTCAGTTTTTTACTAGCCTTGATGTACTGTTAACGTATATGATAAGTACTGTGTATGTCAAACCAATACAAAAATGTAAATAAAATATTGATTTCATGGAAAGTGTTGTTTATGAAAAAATACAAGAGAATAACGAAGTTTCAACAGAACCATAATTCGAACTCAAAATCAATAAAACTAGGGCAAAATATTTACAAAAGAAAGACACGATTGGCCTCAAAATAGAGAATAAGACATGATGACCTTAAAAAATGATAATAAGACCAGGTTTTCCGGAAGGGTAAGCGTGTTCTGCTTCATTGACGACACGCCGTGTAAATCTAGATCAAATTCTAGCAATTTACAGTCAGAAATATACTTGGAAAGAGGACTACAGCAAACAACAACACACCCTTACTCCTTTCAGGTTTGTCTGGAACTAGATATTGACAACGAAGTACGACATAAAACCCGCCACGTACACAGAACATAACAAGATGTCATTGTCAAACGGACACAAAACAAAATGAAAAACATCATGATTATTCACATTTCTTAATTATTGACATTTAACAAACGACTAGACATAATTGTCTTAGCCTATTTATTGAATTTCAACATCTTCTACATATGAAGTATATTTCGATAATTCTGTTAAAAGTCAGACCTGATAAAAAATATGTGTTAGCATATCTGATTAGTGTATTCCAATTATGACATACACCGAAATCCTACGCACAGCAACATGTAGAGTACCTTTTATTCAGCAATTCTTCAGTAAGTAATTATTCATGTCAGGACGATGAATATGTAGATAGGCTTCTAACAACTCCATTGTTTTATTTGATGTATTAGATTACTGAACCACAGTAACATTTTGACAATATAACTAATCAAGTTAAGTGCATCGATATTACCATTAGTATACTATTTGGACGGTGCTTCATAGTCATTAACACCTGCTTAGTTTTAAGTATGGATATGTCATCACTCTACGAGGACTTTTCATCGAACTATTGCAAATTACTCATGGGTTAACTCCCCAAAGAACAATAAAAGTTTGTAATCAATACGTCGTTAGATCAGCTATATACTGGTTTAGTTGTTTCTTGTCTATCAGCTCCGTTACATATAAATCAAATATTGATATACATTTCTTCACAAAGCAGATGTCAGTGTTATAAAGTCTATCACTTTCCGAGCATATTGTAGCCAATGATGCAAATTTGATATAAGTACGATCTTTTTAAAATAATTATATACTAAGTTTTCATATTTTTTTTATTAAATACAACGCATAAGGACCTTTGTATAGCGGAGTCGATATCAATGTGTATTATTTTATATATATTATCAGAAATTTATCATTTGAAATCCAAGAATTTGCACAATATTTTTTTATGTTTTAAGAATAATGAAAATATCAACTATTTATATATCAATTCATTATGTTTCATTCCCCTGAAGACTTTGAAACAGTCCATATGTGTTGTTTGCATGAACGACAATGGTAAATGTGAATATTTTGTAATCTACATGTTATCATGCTTTGCCAACCGGATGTATTTATGCAAATTACCTATTATAGAAATTTAGCGTTTGGATTCGTTTCCACTTTCGTCATTTACGTTTCAAACAATGTGATTGGATATTCTACCTGTCGGCATGGCCACGGATGAACCCGGACATACACGCACGTGTATATACAAATAGGTCTGCCATTTAGAGCTTGCCTAGTATTCAAGTATCTTCTCCCCGTTGTGAAGGTTTGATAATCTATATCTGCCTACTGGATCAACTATTGTTTGCTTTTGTCTTTTAACAGAACACGGTATTTGGATTCGTGGATGTAGCTAAAACATTGTTTCTTTGTTGAAAGTTTATTTATTGTATCCCACCACTGGCACCATATACGGTGGTATAGTGTTGCATGGATTTAGATCTGCGCTAGATAGTCAATAAGATATCAATCTTAACTCGAATTGGTAAAGGTGGGATTTTTCAGAACAGTTATTTGACATTGTATCATAGATCTGGATAAACCACATTTCTATGGCTAATGGAATAAACTCTTTACCTTGCTACTCGATGTATGAGCCTGATACTTGAAACTGAAGAGATTCAGTGAAAAGTTGCACTTGGCATCATTTTGTGAACAAATAAGACAACACTATGAAGTTAGAGGAGTTTATATGCCCAGTTCTGCTGTTGTTATGTACAATACATCAATTTGTATTAACACAAAATAGTTATGAGGTGGACTATACAAGTTTCCGCCCCATGAAACGAATGCGACCGTCCAGTATCTTTCTTACAGTGAACCGTTTTACCATTGTAAGGTGTATCAAGGAATGCTTAAAGTACAGACGATGTGGGGCCATAACGTTCAGCTCACTGAATTCGAGATGTGACCTAGGCGACGCTCGTCCACCGATCTTAAGTGTCAATGACAAGAACACAATGACCAGTGGTCATCATTGGACACCTCCAGAGGTGAGTTAATGCATGATACATGTATGTTATTATTTCCGACAAAAATACTTTGTTCTTACTTTATATGGCTTCCTGCATCGACCTGCTATGTTTCTAATAAGTGCAAGACAAGCACTACATTTTTCTTGTGATTATTTTACGTGACCAGCTGATTAACTCTTAACTCTGGTAGACTCTTTATTTCAAAATTTGGCCGTAATTATGTTACTGAAATGTATTTAGTCGTTTAAAAAAAGGTTAACCATTGCAGGCGTTAAGGTTTAAAGAAATCAATAGAAACTTTTTTCCTTTTTTTTTTTTGCTGTATTTTTACAAAAGTATCAGAATATTCAGACAGACATTTCCATTCTGACCTTTAATGCCACAGATGAGTCCGAAATGGGCAAAAAAACGAATGGTTAATTCACGAATATCTCACTGCTTTGCTTCGATTTATTTACAAACTTAATGTGTTGACTTTTTTAACTTGTGAACTTTTCTTTTTTTCATTATCTATTCAAATGAGATTGTCTAGCGGATTTGTTCTTAAGGTTTTCATGTCTTTGCGTGTCAAAATAAAACGTTACATAATATTAATGTAATCCATCTTACAAACGATATTGATATTAATATAATTTAATGCACGTTAGTAATTTATTCATTTTTTACATAATGCTGCATCCTAAATTTATTAAAACTTTAATTAGATTTAATGTTAACTTTAGTCTGAACGTTTACAGTTCAGGAAGTCCTTTTTTTTAAATAAGTTACTTCAAAAAATGTACTTTTTTAGCAATCTTTTGGAAGAATTATGTATTTGGATTACTTGAACCCAATTAGCGGTGATGGAGGCCACAAAAAAAATTGAAAAAGCACAAGATAAAATCAAAATTATTTTGTATGAAATTGAAAAAAAGCAAGGTACCGGTCGGTTCTGTGCTTTTTTCTAAATATCAACATATATTGTCGCCATGACCAATTTACAGTGACATCTTCATTTTTTTCTTATTACAACAAGTCATACAGGAACAAACATTACAAATGTATTTGTTTCTGACGTCACACAAAGATGACGTCAACACACACGTATCCGGACAAACTTCACTGTCATGCATTCGACACTATAAAAATATGTGTATGACTGTCCTTTTTATGACATTATGATGGAAATATTTTTGACAAATATTTAAAAAGGTGGTTTTAAGTTTCAGTCACGTGTTGTCGGCCACTTTCCGTCCCTAGTATGGAACATAATGTTCATTTATCTCATTTCAAAACTCCCCAAGGACAAATAAAATAAAAAATTGAAATATGTTTTGAAAAGCAATCTATATAACTTTTGTAAGATGAATTAAACATCATGGAAAAGCAATGTTTTACATAACAAATGCAGCGTTAAGTTAATTGAATCGATATTAGTATTTCCATGGGGATTAGGCTAAATGTGTGTACATAAATAATACATATTACGGACATAAACGCCCTGTAGAGCAAAAGCTTGGTATTGTTACCTTCACGTTTAACAGCTGATAGTCATTGTCTTCTAGAGGGACCCCAATCAATCGTACGATTGCTTCCCGGCATAGGGGTACTCAATTATACAGCTAGGTAGATTGGAATAATCAAGGTAAAATGTCTTGTGACATAACACAACATTTGTAAATTGAAACCAATGATGTTAGAATCATCTACCTTACGGACTTCCATTTTTGTAAAGCTGACAATTTGGTAACCATGTTGATAAACTTTATCATTCAAATCTTCATGTATTGTGTTATTCGTTAAGTGAAATGTCAGTCACTGACTTATATTTGTATAATTTCAATTAGCGTAGTCATACATTAACGCAATAATTAAAGTGCGAAATGTGCTACAATTAGAATACCACTAAAATGTACCTTTACAGTACTTAAGAAAAAATATTTTTGAAATTCTTGATATATTTTCGCGGTTGTACTTCAAGTACTTAAAATTGATTCTTATTGAGTGTAATGAGATACATGGGTGAGGAAAGAACTTAATAGTGATTTTCAATTTTGCATGTAATGGTACATTTAGCGTTCGAAATGCATATCATTATCATCCATGATGATGTGTATACTAATTGCTTACAAACTTAGTCCGGAATTACAATAATTTTACTTCCGATGAAATCAAATGCTGCATTATACTAGCATTGGCTTAAAATAGCTACCCTAAAATGTCGATTATCAGCCTTATTTGTCGATAATCAGCCTTATTTGTCGATAATCAGCCTGATTTGATAACCGTGCGGCTATTATCAAAATAAGCCTTATAATCATTGCAGTCATTTACATCTAGAGAATAAGCCGTTTTGAAAATATGCATGACTTGAAAATATGCATTTGATTTCAGGTGAGAGCCACATGTTCTCTTTTTTAACAGATTTCAGAGATATTCATCTAATTGCACTGCGATAATAAAACTGTATTGAAAATAGGCCGGCTTCGAAAAGTAGCCTAGGATTCCTTACCGCACCGTATTATCGAGATTTTAGGGTATGAGTGTAAAAGAAATATTTATGATTATAACCGGAAGTTTTAAAAAAAAAATAGTTGGTTGACCATTTATTTTTCGTTGTTTTGTAAATTTTTCACAAGTGAATATTACATATACAAACAAAACACATTTTCTCAGACTCACATCCACACATTCAAACTAACACTTAGTCGTCATCATCAACAACAACAACAACAACATTTTGTCATCATCACCATCATCATCAGCATAAGCCATCATCTTACGTCATCGTTATCATCATCATCAACAACATGTCTGGTTGACTCATTGATATTCATAGATACTGAACGTTGACCTACAGCTGTAGTCGAGAAGTAGAAAAAGTTTTGCATCACAACCAGTTAGTGATTATGTTTGACGATTCGAATGTCGATTTGATGCCTCATTACGTTTTTGTATAACTACTAAGTGTGCATACGCGTATAGCGTACCCCAATTGACGTTTGATTATATTTTGCCAAATCGAACATATTTTATACCTTTGTGTACATACGCTTCACTGGTCATTTGTCTGATGAAGGTGACAGAGTACGTACACATCGAAACGTCACACATTGACACTTACTGGTTGTGATACATAACATTTCTACAATTCACACATTTCAATCTGACGAAAATGTTTACAAATAGCTTTAGTAGAAATAATGCTTAGTCCTATTTCTGTTGTACATTCAGATGCTACGACAACTTCCTTACTCCAAATTTGTTATTGTTTTTACTGTGTCGTCCTTTGAATTTTCCCTATTTACTAAGCTCCTGCAGCTATAATAGTGAAAGATAATGATGTTCGCATAAGCTTTCCAAGCAAGTTATACATTTGTACTTTAGAACTATTTTCTTATTTCATTAGATACATAAAAGACGAAAGTCGATTACAATTTCAAAAACAGTCCAGAACCTTACAGGATCCACACACCTATGCTAAATGCTATATAGGTGAAGCGAACACAACTTGATTTCAACAAAATATATTTACCACTGCAACCCGTTATATGAACATTACCAGCAGAAATGCATTTCATTTGAGTACATTCACATTTGCGCTACAACCCACTATATGAACATTACCAGCAGAAATGCATTTTATTTGAGTATGAAAGCAAAACATCTCGTGACGTAACAATTAACCTTGTTCAATGAGAGCCTTGTCGCTTCGCTTCGGATAACATGGTACATGCTCCTGCGTCAAACGCTCAAATGACTTCGGTTGACTATTGGCGCCATTGTCCTTGAAAGGACGACGCATATACGCAGTAAATTATTTAAATATTTAAGAACAAATGAATAAAAATAAACAAATTGTCATGCCTAGCGGGCACCATACAGGCATGAACATTTTAAAAACGCCGTTTAATCCCTATATAACTGTCATCAAAAATGAGGAACCAAACCCACACAAGCTTATATGAAATATTGTAAGGATGTACGCAATATAAAGTTTCCAAATAACCTGTTTATTAAACCTGAATGGGCGATGTCCCTTAAACATCACAAATATATAATCATTACTGCAGTATTTAAAAACTACAGTCAATTGACGTATGGAAAATCGAAAGCTTTTATTTTTTTCTTCTCAACACAACCGTCATTGTTGAAATCATTAAACTGTTGACGTCAGTAACTATCATTACTTGTGTATAACTTTTATTTCATGTAGATTTATTTTATGAATCACACCCCGAACAATTGCTTTAAGGAGGCCGCGGTGATCTAGTGGTGAAGGCATCTGACATTCTGTTATCACTAGCCCTCCTCCACTGGGTCGCGGGTTCGAGACCTACATGGGGCAGGTCGGTGGTTTTTCTCCCAGTACTCCGGCTTTCCTTCACCACCAGAACTTGGCACGTCCTTAAATGACCCTAGCTGTTAATAGGGCGTATTAATTTATTTATTTTTGTTGCGCGTTCAACTGAGTATTGATTGACTCATGTCGTGAGATTATCGACCTATCACAGATATATAACCAAGATATATATATTTATGGTTGAATAAATACCCTTGCAATTATTATTAATATCAAATAAACATTCTTTATAATTTACAGTAAAACATATCATCGTGAAATACGACCCAGTTTGCATCCTGTTGCTGTCTTTAAAAGACATGCCAGTGCTACGTCTAACACTTTGTAGTTCATATTATAGAGTTTTACACCGACGAACCTAATTAATTCGGGATTATGTAAATATTTAAAATCCAATTTATCGCCACTCACCATAAAAAAACATTGATTTAAGAAGTGTGTATGTTATATCTGTAAGCGTTGCCCATCCTACACAAATAAGTAAATAGTTTTAGACCTGGTAAACATATATGTAATTTGAACACTTATAACGCCAGCACTTAGTGACATTAGGAATG
The DNA here is from genome assembly GCA_032359455.1 of Chlamys rubida. Lineage (NCBI taxonomy): Eukaryota > Metazoa > Mollusca > Bivalvia > Pectinida > Pectinidae > Chlamys > Chlamys rubida. The sequence continues at coordinate 26,512 of JAUMHH010222854.1, forward strand.
AACGTATCACGCTCATGGTTGATTACACATGGTAATAGATACAGCATGTCAAACATTACGCTTCATGAGTTTAATTATCTCCAACGAAGAAGATTTCCAATTTATTCGGGTTTTTTATGACATTGTTTTGCTTGGCCATCTTATAGCAAGGACAAATAAAATAAAAAATTGAAATATGTTTTTGAAAAGCAAACTATATAACTTTTGTAAGATGAATTAAACATCATGCAAAAGCAATGTTTTACATAACAAATCCAGCGTTAAGTTAATTTCATCGATATTAGTATTACCATGGGGACAAGGCTAAATGTCTGTAAATAAATAATACATATTACGGACATTAGCGCCCTGTAGAGCAAAAGCTTGGTATTGTTACCTTCACGTTTAACAGCTGATAGTCATTGTCTTCTAGAGGGACCCC
>JAUMHH010222855.1:0-12079 GCA_032359455.1 Chlamys rubida
AATCTATACAATAGTATAACTTTACCTTTGTACAATCTATACAATAGTATAACTTTACCTATGTACAATCTATACAATAGTATAACTTTACCTTTGTACAATCTATACAATAGTATAAATTTACCTTTGTACAATCTATACAATATAACTTTACCTTTGTATTTTATACATGTATATGAATGTTTCATTGTAGTCTATATATTGATGTAACATTTTTGTAGTTTACACATTTTTATAACTACCTTTGAATGTTACACTTTAATTAACTTTACCTTTATAGTCTATCTTGCGGTCTCCGTTCTTGTCCGCCTCTTTGATCATTTCATTCACCTCCTCGTCTGTCATAGCTTCTCCGAGACTTGACATTACCTGCCTAAGTTCGTCCGCCGTGATGAAACCGTCATTGTCTTTGTCAAACACCGAGAATGCCTCACGCATCTCAGCCTCATAGGTATCCGAATTCTGGTTTCTATTTACCATCATAGTGAGAAACTCTGGGAACTCTATCGTCCCATTGCCTTTAAATGAAAATAGATGATCGGTATTATGAAAATACTGTAGCAGAAAGGATGATTTATCAACATATCAGATTTATAATTGCGAACATATTTCAGGCAGGGTTCTTTGATAGTAACGTATTGACATACAATACACCACAGCATAAACAAACAAGGACAAACATGGCACAGCATCAGCACGAAGGGAGAAAATATACTACAGCGTCAACACACTTGTACAAATAGTCTCGTTCAACCAGACGCTTGATCACATGTAATTCAAAAGACTCTCTGTTCGGCGTAGCTTGCGCAGACAACAAGAGTTTGGTTAAACGAGACTATGGATGGTATTCCGACACAAAATCGATCAACTTTTCATTTCTACTTGCCTGTCTGATTTAAATCTTATTGTAATACTTATATTTCCACATCAATAATATACAATGTTGAATACGCATGTACAACCTTCTGTCCCAATCTGATCATATTGTATTCCACTTATATTTCGAAAGAGAGGAGAACAGATAAATAGAAAGACGTAGAAAATATCATTTAGCAGCGATGAAACACACGTTGATAATCGCTAAATAAAGTGGATAGTAATAAACACAATGTACTAATAAACCGTTACCATCCGCGTCGATGACGTTGATCATGTCAGTGAGTTCTTTCTCGGTTGGGGTCTGTCCCAGGGCTCTCACCACCGTCCCCAGTTCTTTAGAGGAAATATTTCCGTCTCCATCCTTGTCTATCAGGCCGAACGCCTCCCTATACTCTGCAGTTATAAAAAGGAGATAATCTGGTTATAGATCTCAAAATAAAATCTGTTGCATTCGTTATAGCCTTACATGTGAAACTAAACGAATAATTTACGTTTCTTTTTTCGTTAATACTTTTTAATATGACCATTAAATTTATTAATTGTAACTTATTTTTATAATAAAATAGAATACAGTTACAGTCTTTTGTTAAGGTCAATACATATATGTTACGTTCAGGTTGATAAAACCATGGTTTAAGTTAGTGCATAATACATTAAAAACAAATTGCTTTTTTTTTTTTTTTTTTCAATAAATAAACAAGAAAATAATTGTTTAGACATATTTTCTTTTCTCCTCCAACATTGACTCTTTCTTGAAGAAATACCTTTTGTCGATAAGCGACCGATACTTTGTTTAAGGAACATCTTGAAATTATTGATTTCTGATGATGCATGAATATTTTACACTAGTTGGTGTAATGACATTGACAATATATAAATAAAGGCATTTTTCATATTGATATATTTGTACACATTCCATAAATTTGTCCCTTTATCTTAAGTCTTAAACAATAGGCTTTCAAATTATTTCATATAAATATATTTTATTCTTTCTGGGGAGTTTTGACTATAAGAAATACAAATCAACTCTTACTTTTCTCAATCAACAATTCACTCAATTATCCCTTTTAAAGTTTCCATATATAACAGTAGCAATCTATTGGGAGTATATTGCCGAGGGTGTTTTATCGTACATAGGATTTTTCCGTTGACACCCCCCTCTCCCATCCCTCCCAAGAACAGTAGCAATCTATTTAGATTATCTTGCTTTTGTGTTATCGTATATCAAATATCCCCATTGACTCTCCCTCCCCCTTTCCCCCCAAGAATACCACAAGAAGTAGCAATCTATTGAGAGAATCTTGTCGAGGATGTTTTATCATATGAAATTATTTCCTCTTTGAGTCCCTCCCCACTCCCAGCCTATTCCACCCATCCAACTTCCAAAAACAGTAGCAATTTGTTAGGAGTATTTTTCCCCCTCTCCTCCCTAGACCAACACATACATTTCGCCGGAAACTTGCATGGCTATTGTCTCCCAACCAGCACAGTAAAATATAATACTACAGCGTAGCTATATATAGACAGGTGTACTATAATGAAGTCCCTAGGAAATGTAATTACGACGCCATCGTCAATAGTCGAGGTAATGACGCACAAACAAACGGAAAATATTTGTCAACTTAGCGTCTGGAAAAAATGTCAAAATATATGAAGATCAGTGCGTATGCTGCCACAAGTAATGATGGCCAGTCTATGATAATTCTACTACTTACCAATCAATGCATCTATTTATAGTCCGGTTTTATTGATAGCGTAGACCGATAGTTTAATTATACCACTGGAGAAAGCTAAATAATTAAGAAGTGCAATATTGTACGGCTTGAGAAGGTATTCTTCCTTAACGTCGAAAACATTGTGCTAGTGACATCTACATTCTACGCTACTTTATTGTGGTTTTATGTCAATTTCAAACGAAAATCAATATCAAACACATTTGAGGGATAGCCGATTGATGCCGTATTTGACAGGTACACAAGAGCTGATGACTCATTTGAAAGATAAACAAGAACTGGAGGTACATTAGCAAGCATACATTGATGGGGTTCGAGTATTTTTCAATCTTGGTGTTTACATAATATCTTACACAATATATAATTGAATGTACAATATCTGCTGTTAGGAGGTCTTGTATGAATGGCATTTTTTATCTCTCTGATGTGTCATTGCTGAAAATGCAGTAAAGGATATGATGCACCGATTAATACTATTACACTGTCTATGTCATAAATGCACAGACACGAATTTGTTTTATTTTTCGATGCTATCTGCTGGAAGTAAAGTAGCTACGTAAACTATGGTCAAACGTGTATTCACAGACCGTATTTGGAATATGTATAAACATGTCTCTTATTGGAGGTGGTCGCTTTATACTGGTTTAGCTTATATAAAATATCTTAACAAAAGTGTAACACATTTTTGCATGCTGTATGATAACACGAAATTTTACAGGTACATTCCCATGCATGTGTCTTGGGTTTATTATTTCTTAAGTTGGTCGATCGAGCATGATTGAATGCAGTATTAAAATGTTTTCAGAAAAACAAACATGTATTTAATTGATTAAACTGTAATTATTAGTACTGTATTTTAATATTGATGGTCTAATTGGCAAACTATTGTTACCTTTCAATACTGGGGTATCTAAACGTTGACATATATGCAGAAATATATTATCCTTGGAAATTCAATATAATCATAAGTTCTGCAACAGATGGTGACAAACTCACAGCACAAGGTTTTGAGAAAAGCAGATTGAAGAAGACTGTGGACAAGTGTTATGGTTGTCATCATGATCTCATGCGGAAATAGTCTATTCCTTTGTGTGATAGTTTTGATTATGTACAGATGAATGCCCTGTTGTTGTGTTGTCACTACCTGAGTTATCGATGTGACGATATGACAATACTTAGATTTTACCTAGATTTACATACCGGGTTGTCGTCGATGAAGCAGTAGACGCTTACCCTTCCGGGAAGCCTGGTCTTTATTCCTCGTACGCTTTCAAGGATCTCCATCTTAATCATTCCTTTGTTTATATCTTGCTGAAGTTGTATCGATTTTCAGTACGAGTTACGGCCTTGTTGTCACTATTGATTTCTTTTGTTGTTGTACTATTTTCGTGTTATTTTCGTTGATAATATTATACAAAATTGATGTTCAAATGTTCAAATGAAATTCATTTTCGTTTCTAAAACTAAACCAGTGTGTCATTTTGTTATAACGATGCACCATAATGACGCGTCGTTTTATAAGCTGTACATCTGTGTCGGCTGTTTTAATTCTTGTTTCAATACTGTTATGTAAGTGTTCACAGGTAAGAGGTGTAAGCGGTACTTAAACGTCTTTTACTTAATAATTGTACAGAACATATACTTAACATTTATATTCATCAACTAAATTAAGAGGTTAAGTTATGTACATACGTTCTAATCGATAAGTAATGCATAAAACATAAAACCTATCTTGACAAGGTAACGTATTGCACACCAGCAGCACTGTCAGCTGTGTCTTAGTGCTTCAGTCATGATATCACAAACAGGCACTTTACACATGTATGAACTTATCAGTCCCTACAGTCACCCAAGGCTGAGTGATGTTCAGACAGAACCTAGATGTATGTGTCAATCAATCAATTGTTCTGCATTGTGAGCTATGTTTTAATGCTTCCGACATCACACATATACATGTTTCACGGCACTCAATTAATGTGTCAGTATAGTCAGCTTTGTCTTAATGGTCACACATTACATACAAGTATGTATTACTACTATCAATTAAACCGTCTGTGTTGTGACATATTTTTTTATTAATATTTTCGATACTACACCTATGTTTTACTGATATCAATTAATTTGTCACATACATGTACGGCTTAATAAGTGAATCAGACATTACACACATGTACATATAAATTAATTTGTCTATACCTTGCCACATATGTCTTAGCTCTCCAGACAGTACACACTTGTGTGTGTGTGTCACTGATGTCAACTAGATTGTCAGAACTGCCAGCTGTGTCTTAATATTTCATTCAAAATATCAGATCTTAGTTCTACAGACGTAACATAATATGTAATGCTATTTAACTCCTCCGCACTTCTCCCCGTGTTTTGTTGCTTTAGAAATCACACACCTGAGTATTCGTGTCACTGATATCATGTTGACATTGGGCACATACATATCTGCGTCACTAACATCAATTAATGTATCCGCACTATCAAATATGTTTCAGTGCTTTAGTAATTACACATAGGTATAAACTTCACTTATATCAACGAGGTCTTTCTTTACCTGATATTTGTTCTTCTGATAGTTTGTCCACCTGTAATAAAAAGTAGGATTGTCAATGCGTGTAGGAGAGAACAAGACATACATTGTCACTATGATATATAGTGTACTACATAGGCCCGAGGCGTTTCCCTGTTACCGGTACACACATACAGTACGTACAATTGTACAAAGATAGGTTTAAATGCTGTATACTTACCACCCATGGGTTCCTACGAATTTCGTTAGGAGTCCAGCACAAATGGGAATAAATTCAAATGTATCAACTCTCTCGTATATATAGGCTAAGTAAACATACGATAATATCATACGGAGAATGAGTAGAATACTCGTGCAATAACGATATACATGTATAGATTCAAAATAACTCACCATGTTTTCTTGATCAAGGATGTATAGTTTCACCGGGTTGCTCTTCCTAACTACGCCCACACAGATACACACTGAGATGAACTGTACATCCGGTGAGTTTTAAGAGGGGCAATTGAAGCGTAGTTGTGTGTTGTAAACAGAAATGGCGCAAGTGAAATATACACACATACAAGGTGTTAGAGCACAGTCACCACAGGTAGGTTTATCCCAACGTGTGTACAGTGTGTATACCTGTCAAGTGGCTGTTATGGCAAAATGTGGAAAATGTTTATCCCGAGGCGGTCACACACCATTATAGATAAGAAAGATATAAGTATCCCATAATTTACTTCAAAAACAAATATCGCACATCTCATTAATCGCAATATATACATTAAATTATATATAGAACGGTCAACTTATTAAAAATGTCTTTATTGAAAACTTATGAATAAGAACAATTCAACAATTTATTTAACAGGATATCATTTTATTTACACATTTTTACTTATTTCGTTTTTCATAAACAATGAAAGTGTCGTTTTAATAGCATTACAACATACAATCACGAGTTAAGTGCCATTGGTGTATATCTTGCATTTGATTTAAATATAAAATACAAATGTGCAGGAAGATCATAAGACTCTTTCATGCCAAGGAGTGTAAGAAACCAGAGGTTTTAAACTTTAACAAAACTCAGAGGTTCTGCAACCGTTTGAAAAGTCCGAGGGAGGATTTCCTTTTGCTGTGCACTGTGACATGAAAGAGTATTATTATCTTAGTCCAATTACTTCAATTAGCCCAAACACCGCCACAAAGGTATCTATATTTTCGCATAGCAGCATCGGAATGTTCCGATTTCGTGATGTCTCGCACGTGAAATGGGGTGTAAGATAGAAATTTCCCTAAGTGTGTTTAACTGCAACGTGTAAAATTGTTGCATATTTTCTACCATTTATTACTATATAAAGAAAGTAAAATATATGGAGTTCCATGTAAATACACAGGTTGATAAATATACATACACTTAAAATATACAATAAATACTCTATAAATATAATCCTTATATATGTCACGAGATGGAAGTTGCGTGTACATTTAATATACATTGTCTATTATATAAAACAAACGTTTTATTATTTCCGATATTCCGGTGGAAATCCTCCAGGGCATATGTACGTCACAAATGACCTAAGCCCCGTTTTTATGTCTTTATTCATTGTAGACACAAAGATACGTGGACATCAGATCAAGGATGACTGTAAAATGTCGTCAGTGTAGACCAATGCTTCTCCAGTAGAAAACCCCGACAACATATTTATTACAAACAAGACATTTAGAACCGACCCTGGAATAGTTAATCATCATTAGAAGCAGGGGAGGCAGTAATATGGAACCCATCGACTTAATTTCTTTATTATTAAAACTGCAGATAAATGCCATGATATGAAGCTGTCGAAGAGGAATTTTTGGTATCTATTTGTTTTAAGTTATAATTGTAAATGGAATGTCGCTAATTCAAGATTGTTTTGTTATGCGAGGACATGATATCCTCAGCTTATCTATGTATAAAAGTAAGGGTGAGTACATCATACCTGATTTCTGTAATAACCCTTGTGTTCATTCATTTTTATACATTGTAGCAATACCAAAGCAGATAAGCAGCTGATACATATCTAGCTTTAAATGTGCTTTTCTGCTATAAATATGTATACAACAGAATTAAATGAAATAATGCAACCAAAAATATTGATTTTTCCTCCACTGTGTATTTGTTTCTTCCTAGCCGTGTGAACTTTATTAATATATCCGATTATAAGAGGGTTATGTTTATTCGCCTGTAGGGCTATGTCATATTGTTTACGGTATATTTAAAAGACCGGAATTGATGAACAGTTCTCGTTGCTTTAATTACTTATCATCTTTCAGTTTTCTATTTCTGTCTTTTTCTTGTGCAATATGAAGGTCGAAGGTTCGATTATGCTCATTATTTTATGTTTGCTTCGTTGGCGCTATCCCGATTCTAACTTTGAAGACGTGACATTTCCTCTCTTTGATTTGACCTAGATTTACATGGGAGGTGTCCTCGAGGAAGCAAAAGACGGTACTCCTGGTTCTAATCTCATTGTACTCTTTCAAGAGGCATAATGTACTCTCTGTCCTTTGTTTGATAGTTTGCCCTTTTCTTATCGATATTGAGATCGAAATACAATTTTGTTCACATTTCGGTTTTCTATTGGCATTTGTTTTTATAGTGTCTCTCTTTACTCTGATTATTTTATGACCTATATGTGGTGATGAAAGAAAACCAAAAAAATCAAGAATATCAACTTCGTTGTACATACATACACACAACTCCATTTAACCGGATGATTAGTTGATGCCGAAAAGTAAACTATGCTAACACATCCTGATCAGTCTGCTAACACATCCTTATCTGTCTGCTAACACATCCTGATCAGTCTGCTAACACATCCTTATCAGTCTGCTAACACATCCTGATCAGTCTGCTAGCCTAACACATCCTGATCAGTCTGCTAGCCTAACACATCCTGATCAGTCTGCTAACACATCCTGACCAGTCTGCTAACACATCCTGACCAGTCTGCTAGCCTAACACATCCTGATCAGTCTGCTAACACATCCTGATCAGTCTGCTAACACATCCTGATCAGTCTGCTAACACATCCTGACCAGTCTGCTAACACATCCTGATCAGTCTGCTAGCCTAACACATCCTGACCAGTCTGCTAACACATCCTGATCAGTCTGCTAGCCTAACACATCCTGATCAGTCTGCTAACACATCCTGAACAGTCTGCTATCACATCCTGACCAGTCTGCTAACACAACCTGATCAGTCTGCTAACACATCCTGATCAGTCTGCTAACACATCCTGACCAGTCTGCTAACACACCCTGATCAATCTGCTAACACATCCTGACCAGTCTGCTAACATTACTATTTGGATATTCATTCAGTTCTGTTATCTATTATATTCCAGTATTTCGTCTTAGAAGTGAATTATAGTTTTGTTATGCGTTAAAGGGAGGTAATCCGATAGTCACTAATGTTGTTTTGCACATATTATTGATATGGTAACGTTTTGCACAATATTCAGGCCTGCGATCCACAATCATGTTTATGTTAGTCGAACACGTGTGCCTCCCCAGACAACATGATGATGAACTCTGCAAATAAAATATAAAGGTGTTGATTAAAATCAAGTATTTAACGTGTTCAACAGTTTAAAACCTCCAAAAACTCAAAGTCATATTCTATCATACACTTTAACTTATTTTGGGTTCAGAGAAGAACACATTTCTAGCAGTTTGAAAATTGAAGAAAAGATCAATTTGTATGATTTAAACTTTCTGGAATTGTTCACCCTCCAATGGCAGAACCGTTTTCGCGCAGTGCTAACTCCACTCTGAACTTGGTATCAACTTTCCATGCATACCGTATTATTTTCTTTCCAAAAGGAAAACATACCTTCAAAATTGATAAAGCCATCTGCATCTAAATCAGCCGCCTGTATGATTTCTTTGGCATCATCTATGCTATAATCCAATCGTGTTTGTAGTTCCTCAGCAGATATACGGCCGTCTCCGTTGGTATCGAAGTGATTAAATGCTTGTCGGAGCTCTTCCTTACAGTCAATGTTTTCTAGCCCTTTCATAAGTTTGGCGAATTCAGAAAATTCGATTTTACCGCTGCCTGAAATACATTACGAGTCAAAACCCAACCATGAATATACGCACAAAAACAAGATACTGCAATCGCTCCTTTTTCGCGCTTCAACTATTGTGATAATTTATAATGTTATATTATTGTGGCCTGCTGTGATGTTTATGACGATGATTATACCAACTAACGTTAATCACGCTACTATCGGTTGATGTATTGTGCTTTTCACACAGTGTTGTGGGAACAAACAATTTCCCTATATCATTTTGTTAAAGTAAAGGGAACAGCTAAGTTAAACTATGATCTTACCAATGTCAAATATTTGTTTATGTCCTTTTCAAAAGAATTGTTTCATAAACATAACAAGACCACATGTTGCCATGCAGTTAACCGAATTACAGTTGTTCAAAATTTGAATGTTTGGAAAAAGAAACTTTATATTAAAAAAGTAAATAATTTATTAATGTTGATATCTACGAATCATCAGAAACGGTGTCAATGCTCAAATAAAGTTTACAGGGTACGGGGGGATACTCTATAATGTAGTAAAAAGTTTTTTGTAAATCTGATGTATATATTTGAGGAAAGGGCGTAAACAATGGTGTAATAAGTTGTGCCCAATCCTGTTGTCACTATTTTGGCAATAAAATATGTTTAAACTAGTAAAAAGTTCTTTTTTGGTTGCGCCATCTTCTGCAAAAAAAGGAAGAATACTACAAGTCGAAAAACAACTCAGGATGGAACCCCTGTTTTGTTATTAAAACTGATATAGTGGTACCCTTTACCTGAAGTCAGGATGGAACCGCTGTTTTGTTATTTACCTGAAGTCAGTTTAAAAGTTAGTAATCAACTCAGTTGACTGCTACGCAATCCTAGAAAAAAGGAAAACCAGTCGTCTACTACAAGGCTAGCTCAGAAGTAAAGTAATCTATTCGTATGTTATCAGACCAGCTCAGAAGTAAAATATTCTCCGCAGATGCAGACCAAAGGGAGGGAACTCAAATATTGACATAGTTCATATTACTGTGATCATCTGGTAGTATTAAGGGTTGTAATGAGGGCTAAAACACTGCATAAAAATAGTCATACCATCCTTGTCTGCCTCCTGAATTAGGTCCTGGATGTCGGCATCAGTCGGATTCATCCCCGCCAGCCTCAGAGCGTCCCCTAACTCGGCATGGGTTATAGAATCACTGTGGTCCTTGTCGAAATATTCAAAGGCCTCTGTATTAAAAAAATATATTTGTTTACTTTTATCAATTTTTCGTCTCTTTGTGTAGTCGCAAATTTAACACTTAAGATCAACATCTTAGTCTTTCTTTCTTTGAAGTAGATAAATATCTCTGCCATCGTCATATATTTCATTCAACATTTGTACATTGTATTTTACCATAATTCACCAATTATCGCTTATCATACATCATAGATATTTGTAAGAAACATAGCAACGACATCTTATTTTTAAAGACATGGTAAAAATACACATCAGAAAATAACACTAAATCACTAACTCTTCGAATAATAGAAGAAACGAATGCTAGGGTTAGTTTGATATACTACCAGAAGAACACTACTTGCAGTTATTTGCAGGCTTTGAGATAAATGATAAAAACTGAGTAACGGTTACTATTAAGAGAATCGCCAACGTTTTCTTTTATTATATAAAGCTTATTGGGGTGGGAACAGATCTGAGAATATTTGTCAGGAACAAGAAGAAGAAAAAGAAACACGCATTATTTTTTTCCTTTCACCATGACATATTGCCATTTTACTGTCATCGTAATTTTTTTTGATAATTTTGTTTCAATTTTTCTGTGTAAATTGTATTTTGTATTGAACGCAATTCGTATTTCATACGTATTTGATATTTTGAATTTATGTGTTTCTTTTTTTGTATTGTGTGTATTTCGTACATGCGTGTGTCTTGTATTCCGTGTATTTCCAAAAGTACTTGCAGCCAATTAACTTAAGACCTCGTGCAAACATCGATGTTCTAGAGTAAATATCATATGTGTACGTGATCGAATATCATTTGATAACACAACTTACCTATACATCTATTTGAATACCACTTAACGACCGTGACATATATCAATATTTGCTCAGAGATTAAAATATTCGCTGACAGGAAGAAATGATGGATTGCTAATCGTTTATGACAATAAAATATTTCTTCTACGTCGAGCAGAAGTATACATGAAGGTTAGCACTTGTCTAAACTGACAACTTCAGATAGTGACGCGATTTTCAGGTAAAAATGGTAGCATGCATTTGAATTATTCAGGAAATGATTAAATAAATATGTTAAAAATCTATTACTTACCTCTGATTTCCGTTTCGCTTAGATTCGCCTGTAAATAAAATATGACACATGCTAATGCATTGCCTAATTCCAGTGACAGAATATATTTCAATGATTTGCTCAGGTAATTAAATATATGGCCACCGTACAACTGATAATTCAATAAAGGATATAGGAATATGCGTTCGCCTACATAGTTGTTGTTTGTTGAAGCATCAGATTGTTAGAATGTTACGTATGTGATATACTTTTTACAAATATATATATTATTAATATTTCTTACAGGCAATTTTAGATAATAAGCTTTAGAACTGGCACAAAAATTATAATAAGAGCGAGCGAAGTTCTTTAATGGTAACACACGCGTGCGTAAACAGAGTTGCTTCCCCTTGCTACAGGTTGCCTTTGGGGTTTTTTCGTCCGAAAGTAGACGTCCAGTGGGGAAACAGGAAGTGTATCCTTGAAGCAAGGACAATTGTGTTTCAACCCATGCATGAATATCTTCATATAGTGAAAACAATCTTCATGTTTTATTACTTGTTTATTTAGATAAAAAATAATATACATTC
>JAUMHH010222866.1:0-12078 GCA_032359455.1 Chlamys rubida
AGAGATTGTACAGGCTAACTCTCAGATGATTGACCAATCAGACAGAGGTTACAGGCTAACTTTCAGATGATTGACCAATCAGACAGATTGTACAGGCTAACTTTCAGATGATTGACCAATCAGACAGATTGTACAGGCTAACTCTCAGATAATTGACCAATCAGAGAGATTGTACAGACTAACTCTCAGATGATTGACCAATCAGACAGATTGTACAGGCTAACTTTCAGATAATTGACCAATCAGACAGTGTACAGGCTAACTCTCAGATAATTGACCAATCAGAGAGATTGTACAGGCTAACTCTCAGATGATTGACCAATCAGACAGATTGTACAGGCTAACTTTCAGATGATTGACCAATCAGACAGATTGTACAGACTAACTCTCAGATAATTGACCAATCAGAGAGATTGTACTATAATACCTTTAAATGTATCACTAATTTCTTTTCGTCCTCTATCAGGCCTGGAACTCCCAGAATGCTCTTTAATTCCACTTCCCATTCCACATCGTAGCCACCAGAGAATCGGCTTTTCTCCAGGAACAGGATATATCTTATTCTTCTATGACTTCATGTCCAATATGATGTAAGGGAGATAATCAAACACGATTTTATATAATGGATTATAGCTACACTGAAGTTAAAAAGAAAGCTACTATGGTCTGTCATAAACGTGATTCAAGAAGAAGAATATCCCTTTAAGGCTGCGTAGAGAAATACACTTAAATGTATAATTTGTTGTCGGGTTGAGATTCTGGCAAAAAACCCTTCAAAAATGTGTATTTATGATAACCACAGATTATTCTAAAAATCACAAGTTAACCATTGCCTTTGAATTATATACAGTAAATTACAAATTGTGTCCAGAAAATTCTGCAATTTCAAATATTTGTTTCCTGTGCCTTCTGATAAACAGAACTCTGAAACACGCAATGGTAGAGTTTGTTGATTGATGTCAGTAATCCTTTGTATCAGACTTTTTCCCGGTTATCATTTTTCTAGGAGATAAACACTGTATTTGTCATCAGAATTGCGTATTGGTGGCGTTTGTGACATTATCATCGCCACGTCTTGCCTTCGATACTGTCTCCGCTGTATAAAGTGCTTCCTTGGCCAAACATTTTTCTCTCAGCATCTGGAGCTTCACAGATCCTGGCATGTCTGGGATGAGGTACATCACCAACCAGGTTGCCAATAAAATCAAGTTCTGTAAATCAAGGTGAAATACAGAGAATTAAAACTACTGAAAGTTTCAAGTGAATTCAATGAAAAAATGGTCATTATGTCAAAAGTTTTACATTTTAACGAACTGGAATTGAACTGCAGATATTTAAACACATACAACACAAAATAACTTTAAAGCTAGAAAATGACATTTAATGCCTCCATGGTAAGGTAATAGAACACAAGTTTGAATTTTTGATAACTTTCTATATATAATACAAGTTACTTTGACTTAGGCTCCGAGTAATGACTCAATGACAGTTTTATCATACACAGACAATTCAGTTAATTATTTATATGTCTTTCTTTATTTTATGCTTTTTAAAATCATATAGAGCGATGATGAAAAGTTTCTATTGGTGACAATAACCTTGGCCTTGACCTTGAGACTATGAAACATGAGATGTTTGTATACTCGACCATTGTATAAAGCTTGATATCAAATAACGGACAGGATGGACATAGCAAATACTGTACGCCCCCCATCCCCTTAAATAAAAACTTGGAGGCATAAAAAATTACTTTTTTCTTCTGAATCAAAACCTGCTTTTCTCCCCAATTAGACAGAGATATCCACACTTCTGATCAGGGAAACATTTTTCTGTCTTACCCTAGGGTAAGGACATCACATAAACACTGCACTGACGTCACGTCAACAATAGTAGATTACGGAAGAAAACTCATTGGAGTTTTTCGAAAACTATGCGACCAACACTTGCGTTTCATGCAATCACTACTTGTATTGAAATTGAGAGAAAAATAATCATTCCCTACCTTGGGAATAAGACAGAAAAATCTCAAACCTCTGGGTAAGATTCTTGAATATCTGGCAGAGACCCTTAGAGCTAAACATTTGATTACCCGAGTATCTTAGCCGAGGGGTTAAATATTTTCTGCCTTACCCCCTAAGTGCAGAAATATTCTATTTGTCTGTTGAAGGAGATGGATTAAGCATACCTCAAACACGACAATGAAAGCAAGCCTGGCGGCCAGGATGTGCCAGTAGACCAGCTAAGTGTCCTCTCCCGTGCCTACTCCTGCATCTCCTACGTAATCTGTGGGCGGTTGACGGTAGTCGCGGTATCTAGGCAACAGAATAGATTAATAGTCATTGTTTTCATTACTTTCACAGTGAAATAGAAAATTTGCTTTTCTTCAAAGTCTTTTTTTTTTTAAATTATAATAAATAACAAAAGTCTTTACATGAGATTTTTTTTTAACTTATATAAAAAGAATACACAATGAATGAGAATCTTTTGAATGCAAGTTCAATTCTTATAGTTAGTTTTATTAGGTAAAGGTTATCTGCATCTCTGATCCGGGGCCCTTCACACGTCTTCAGAGAGTCAGAATAAAACATGTTTCTTATATGGGGGCACACAAATACAGCCCATTTTTCTTACCTGCAGTATGTCACATTTCCAAAGATATCGAACTGGGGGTCATCCAGTACACTCTTACCCTGGAAGTCATTTACATTAAAGACTGCCAGACTGAAATTGGCGTAGCACTTCATTGTTGGTCCGCACTGTAGCCATATCTGTAAACCAGTTCGGGGACATATGCCATATGCCTTGAAAAAGAAAACATGAAGTATTAAAACAAAACTGTTCGACTTGTGGAACCGTGTAAAAATAATTACTGTACGGTATATTTAAAAAGGCTCTTAATAAAACATACACAAATATTAGATAATTATATATTACATTCTTGTGGTTTGAATAATAGAATCTTCCCCTACCTTGAGGGTGTGACCGAGAAATCCCCAACCCGAGGGGTGATGATTTTTTGGTTGTCTAACCTGAGGCTCTGTTGAGAGTAAGACAACCAAAAAAATCACCCCGAGGGTTGGGATTTCTCTGTTACACCCTCAAGGTAGGGGATGATTATTTTTCTCCCATCCTATTATTTCAGATTTTGATAACCCACCATCTGATAAAGTCGAAAGTTGAAACGTCCATTTTTGAGCGAACAAATTGCAATTTTAGTTTTTTTAATGTTACATAAATAGCACATTTCTGTACATTGAATCTGGTGACGTCACAGCCTCTTGTAATTAACATGTCGGCTTGCACAACGTGTTCAGAGTTATAACAAGGGTAGGGGGCGCTGCAGTTACACCTCCAGTCCAAAAAGTAAAAGCGTCGTTTTAATCAGTTATTTGTTCAAATTAATCGACTTTCACTAAAACGTACAAAATATATATCATGTGCCAATTTTCTACATCAACTCTTCCTTTTACATCGTATATTGTATATATTAATTTCTTTTTGAAGCACTGACTTTTCGTCTAGCTTCTAAAAACGCTTCAAACTTTTGCTTTTTGGCACTTTCTTGTTTCTGAATTTGATGCCTAGCACGTGTTGACTTGACATTTCCATGCTGAGCTTCATGGTCTGAATCACTACAATCACTGTTACTCGTAGAATTACTGACAGAACCACTGTTAGAACAGTCGTCAGATTTACTCGTAGAATTACTGACAGAATCACTGTTAGAACAGTCGGCAGATTCATATCCAGAACCACTGTCTGCACCACTCTTCAAGCCAGAACCAATTTCTGTTTTGTAGGTGCCTGCTCCACATGCAGGCACTGGAGATTTGGACAGGGTTTGAACAACTCCTGGCTTGTTTGAAGTTTCCGTGCTGTTGTGACATTCTTTTTCTACATTAGTATTGGCATTTCCTATTTCACTATTCCTACAGTGTTGTAACTCGTTTGCCGATGTCCCAGTGCTGTGGTCTGAATCACTGCTGCTCACTATCTGGGACTGTTGCCGCTTTGTCCGACCAGACTTTGACCTCCACTCACTAGACGGATCGACACATTGTTTGTAGTTGTCAACACCTGAGTATGTGTCCCCATGTCTGTCTCGACCAGTCTCTAGCAGTCCGGTGCTATTATTACAGTTTTTTACATCTGCTGCTTTTCCTTCCGTGTCAGACTCACTACTTATGCTAGCTGTATCAAGTATTTTAGGGTGATAGCCTCTTATCCTGTGATGTCTTCCTCTTTTAACAGCTCTTTGTATCTGTAAAACAGCAAATATAAAAATATAAAAGGGACTCGACCAAATTTGATCAAAATTTAACGAGTATCCCAGGGACAGAACAATGCATGCCTGCGTCATGTAATGTAGTATACATTTAAGCTGCATAGTTAACGTCTTCACATCAGTTAACATTACTCATTTAGTCTAAATAACCTCATGACAGTAATAAAATGTAGTATGTAATACATCAAGCAGGTTATAAATACAATGATATTAACTACTGATTCTTACTAATAGATATGTTACGTACAGAACTGTGACAAGAAAATGTTACATATGTTTTTTATAACTGTAGCAAGTTATTTATTTATATAACGTGAGAATCTTGGATAATTAGTATACCAAGAAAGTTAAACCTATATAATGTACCTTCTGATGATGTGATTTCCTGTTACCATTGGAGTCCTCTTCCTCGCTATCTGACACATTCCCATCAGAGGCTATAAAATCATCTGTATCCGATTCATCTTCTTCCGAGTAACAAACATCTTGGTTATATCGGTGGGTTCTGCCAAAAATATTGTTTGTTAGACATTTGTAAGAAAGGCTGATCTCCTGAAAAATGACAAACTAATTCCAATACTGGGATCATTACTGTACATGTCAACGTCTGGACACTCCTCGGAGGGACAAATCCCTCGGAGGAATGTCCATGAGAGGGATAAAAGCATGAGTAATTTTCGGCGGCATTTCTATAGCTACATGTTTTGTTGAAACATTGTTTTATCAATTACATTATCTTTTATCAATCTGTGAATTTACACTGTAAACTGCTGCCTTCCTGAATTAACCACTACAGTAGCCTGACAAGTGACACTAATTACTGTAGTTATCATGTTTACACAACCAATGTCCGATGGCCAGGGACTCTATAGGGTAATGAGAGGTAATCAGCGCAATTATAGCACAAAATGATGTAGAGCGCCCCCTGGTAGCTGTTTGTTGACTTATTTTGTTTTCCTTTCACCCACTTATTAGAACATACACCATAAGGATGATACATAAACAATATCTTAAAAAGAGGCCCAGAGGTCCTGTATTGCTCACCTGGATCTCTATGCCAAGCAATGGTACACATGGCTATGGGTTCAGGATCTCAACCATTTCAAAGTTATGACACCGAAATTAAGTCACTATGGCTAGGGATGAAGTCAGACATACAAAGAGTCAATTCTAATATCATAATTGGGTTTGTCTCTTGATTTCCAGCAATGGTATATATGATTATGGGGTGGGGATCTCAACCATTTCAAAGTTATGACCCAATAATTAAGTCCCTAGGGGTGGAACCAGACCACAAAGTCAATTATTAAATATGACTGTGTTTATCTCTTTATGCCTATCAAATGTACATATTGTCATGAGGTAGGGTTTTAAACCATTTCAAAGTTACGGTCCAAAGATTAAGTTCCTAGAGGTGGGGCCAGACCCAAGTGTCAATACTAATATCCCAAATGTGTTCATCTCTTGATGAAAAGCAATGGTATATATGGTTATGGGGTCGCGATCTCAACCACTTACAAGTTATGGCTCAGGAATTAAGTCCCTGGGGTGGGGCCAGACCCCAGAGTCAATTATTTTTATCATAATTGTGTTTGTGTCTTGATGCTCAGCAATTATTTACAGGGTTAAAGGGTGGGGATTTGGATAATGTCCAAGAGAAAATTTCTTATTTGCCCCGCCCCTCAGACCCAGGGGTCAGTCCTTCAACTGGTGCAATTTTGAATCCTCAACCACTGAAGAATGCTCCAAACCAAATATAATTGATATCCATCACTTTTTTCCTGAGAAGAAGCTGCTTTCATGACCAAATCACCCTTTTGGCCCCTCCCCTCAGTCCCTAGGAAAGCAATACCTTCCATTTATACAAAATTGAGTTCTTTTTGCCTAAGGGTGCTCTACACCTTATTTGGTTCAAATCCCTCCATTCAAAGTGAAGGAGAAGGATGTTAAACATTTTCCCGTTCTCCCTAATGGGCCCGTCCCTCTGCCCCCAGGAGAGCCACACCCTCTATTTATACAAAAATTGAATTCCCCCTGCCAAAGGATGTTCTACACAAAATTTGGTTAAAATCCCTCCATTTGTACAGCAGGAGAAGAATTTTACAGATTTACCTCAATTCCACTATTGGGCCCCACCCATCTGCCCCCAGGAGGGCCACACCCTCTGTTTATACAAAATTGCATCCCCTTTGGTTATTGATGACGGATGAAAGCAGATCGCATAAGCTCACTTGGCCCTTTGAGAGAACTTAAAACCATTCCCAGAGACCATTTGAGTATTCTACTAAAATTAAGCTTTACCCTTGAAAGTCAAACACATTTTTTTTAAATACGAAGTATCTGTCAATTTTAATAAATAGTAATGAGACAGATGAGCTAATGTAATGTATATCCCTCATTAACAGACTCACATTCTGGTAAAACTCTTCACAACTCTCCTCGGCTTCAGGCGATACATTGCTTTGTTAGTAGACGTTGGAGTTGAAGGAATGCTATTCCAGATACTATCGCGTGATGGCATCTGAAAGGATCTTGAATTTCTTTTGTTTAGTCTTTCAGAACTTCTCGACTCCTGAAGAAGAAATCATAAATGCATAATTAAGGCCCATGGCTTTAATTTTCTACCTGGAGTGTACAGATCTTCAATTGAGAACAAGGAGAGAGCTGCCATGGACAGCTTATCCCCCCCACAATGCATAAAAGGAAACCAAGGTTTTTTGTTTTATATTGTTTAAACATGTACCCGAGACGCGTCATATATGCATGCACGGTTGCTCCGTACAGATCCATACTCAGTTATGTTTTTATAAATCTGAAGCAATCAGTGTGACCTGCTATCTTACGTTGTAATTGTCATTGATTCTTATATTTTAAGTAGTACTAGGCCTAGTCATTGGTTGCATGCTATTCATGTTATCTCTTTCTCATTGGATATTGATGCTAGGGCATTTACACTAAATCACATGTATATATTATGTAACAGGGTTTGTACAGGCCTTGAAAAGGCCTGTCCCTCAACTGAGGAATAATCCTGCAGTTATGCGACGTAACCTTGTTCACAACATGCGTATGAGAGAAACTCCACAGTACCACCTGACCAACAGGTTAACAGTTGTCCGCTCGTGGACGCACTGACCACCAAATTATATAATTTTTAAATAAATTCTCAGCATAACTACGCGAACTTCTACATACCCATTTATCTCAAACTTTACTATAACTGCTTACTAATGAATAATGCTGTTGGTAGCCCTCTTAGCTTTTTGGAAAGGTAATACTTGTTTATATATATATTTATCGCTTGAAACTTTTGTCCTTGATATAATATATCAATTCTACGATGTTTTTCCAATCTATATAATAATGAATAAATTAGATAAAGGATAGTTTTACATTTACATACTTTATGTATTAACTCTTACAATTTGAATAAATCAAGGTGCCTGCTGTCAAACCATTTCACAGCGAATTGATCCGCGCTATCACCAGGAGGTACTTTCACCAACATACCCCGTCTCCAGCACACATACACACATGAACGCATACACAACACACATGGAGGCACGTCCTTACATGACCTTAGCTGTTAATAGGACGTTAACCAAATAAAACCAAACCATCCATACTGAATTGTTTGACTCAGTGCGGCCCTTTTTATACTCTGTACACATGTACCTAGGTGATGATCCCTTTGTTGGACCACTGACCACTAGTACGTAACAGGTGTCATCACGTGACCTTTTATTAGTTACTCTTTTTGCTGGTGTTTACTTCATGGTCAGAATTTCCAGGACACCACGTGTCGGCTTGACCTTAACATTGGGCTGTCTTTGCCAATACACATTTGGTTGAAAGCTTCCTTATATAACGTGTATTAACCCTGAATAATCCTTGTTACAATACTCTTTGACCCTAAATAATCCTTGTTACAATACTCTTTGACCCTGAATAATCCTTGTTACAATACTCTTTGACCCTGAATAATCCTTGTTACAATACTCTTTGACCCTGAATAATACTTGTTACAATACTCTTTGACCCTGAATAATCCTTGTTACAATACTCTCTTAACGTTTCTTTAAAGTCATTATACCCTTATGGAATACTTTCATTTCTCTCTCTTTTGAACTGAGACTTGGTATTCATTATATGACAATGGACATTGACTTTCATTTTAGAATTCAATATATAAGATCGACACCGTATACATTGTACTAAATTTATAACAATAACATAGCATTCAAATAGATATATTGTATTAAGTGTATGCTTTGATAAGTTATGATTGTATGATAATTACAAAAATGATAAAATGCATCGTAATAATCCCATTGGTTCCTATTGCTAACTTTAACACGGACATAAAGTTGTCTCTCTCCTTTTGTTTGATGCCCCTTGGTGTGTATGGTTATTGTTCATGTGAACATTTAGTGGTCTTTCTTTTTTTCCCCCTTGTTTCCTGTTGTTTGTTTTTCGTATCGACATAAAATATGTCTTTCCTTTTGTTTTGGTGTCCCTCGGTTCCTGTTGTTCAGCTTTATGGATATAGTTTTCCAGTTTTATTCTTGTCTATTGATGTTAAATCCCTCTTTTCTGTATATTTTACTTCAGATTATCCATACAATACTGCTACCATGGACAATTTCAAGCTCCATAAGTAAAAGTACTATCAATATTAAACATAACGCTCAAAGTCTAGGAGCTGTGTGTGCTTTTTATGTCAGTATGTTATCCATATTTACACAGATATATTTTTAAATGTACTCAAATAGCATATAGAAATAAGAGAAACTGGATATTTTAATGATAACTCTTCTACCTCCTTAGTTAAGTACATCTATAGTACTCGAACGTCACGTGACCTACTTGAACAGACGTCTGGACCATTGACCTTGAGCCCATTGCAGATAAGGATCCCGTCAATGTTACAGAAAGATATCGCGCCGTGTGTATGTCGTGTACTATAGTGTGGTCATCACACTTTGCTCACGCACACTTCATGTATGTCAATGTTTGAACTGTAAATGTAACTTCTGTAAAAATGTAGGAAATATACATAGGAAAAGATTATGTGTTTTTGTATCAACAAAGCAATTTCTACACTTTCTGTAATACCAGGTTGAAAAAAAAAAATGTCGATGAATAAATCTTGCTGCATTCTCCAAGTATAAAGTTATTTAAAGAATCTATGCTATAATAGTACAAGATATTTTGTTGGGTTTTTTGGGGGGGTTTTATGTGCATATGCCGACATTGATTAACGTAATGTTTTTATTTTGTAGTTATCGGTGACGAGAATACAAAGATAACAATAACGAAAATTCCACATCACTAACTCCCTGTGACCTGTACTAGCGATCAAAGTATACACAAAGAGTCCGAGTCCCGAACTGGAAACTTGAAGCAGACACTGGATAGATATACTACAACAACAGTAAGCAGTGATAAAGACACAGGGTAAGTTCACATCTACTATCTATTCCAGGTTACAGGTAGAACAGTTTTCTGGTTATAATAAAAAATGTTCCGCTGAATATTGTTCAATGAACACAATATCTAATTTCACTGGTTTTTGAATATCAAATGTTCTATGGTAGAAGTGGTTGGTGGTACAGTTAGACGTCGATGTGCCTCCATGTTTCTTGTACATTTATGCGAGCTTGTGTATATGTGTGCTAGAGGCAGGGTATTATTGCCTCCCTGCGACAACGAGGATCTGATGCCGACTTTATAGTGCTACCTCACTGAAATACCATGCCGAAGGCACACATCAAAGCATTATGCCAGGTCTCATTATACTGACAACGCGTGAACCAGTTGTTGTCGTTTCCAGAAATATTGAATGTTTAAGCAGGGATTAACAACTACCATTTTTAAGGACTTTGGCGTGTCCCGGCCTGGGGAAAGTTTAAGCTATTAAGTTTTGGTTTGATATGTTTATTTTCGTGAATGTCTCTTCGTACAGTGTTGTTGGCCCTAAATGACTTACATTGTCGATGGGCCGTTAAACAATACAAACACATAACAAAACAAAAACAGTACCTACTGACTATCTCACTTGGGCTAACGTTCAACACTAAGGCCAAAAGTGAGGTATTGCCAATGCGCTTGTAAATAAACAGATAGTTAGAAAATAGACAGAAATATAAATATCCCAAATATTGCAAAGGGGCAACAGATCAATTGTGATTTCTTCAATGTCCTTAGCAGAATACACAGTAGATAATAACACGATTCTGCAGGCATTCCCACATTAGTCGCCTTTTTACCTATAATATAGCGTGATACAGCAGGTCTGTTTTTCCTGGAACCTGCAGAGGTAAAAATAGAATAAAATAATTATAATAACGTTATCACATTAACAATTTTGACGTATACACGTATAATTAGTTTATATAGTTATATAAATAGAACTAACGGCAATGACGTATACACATAGAACTAATGACAATGACGTATCCACATAGAACTAATGATAATGACGTATCCACATAGAACTAACGATAGTGACGTATACACATAGAACTAATGATAATGACGTATACACATAACTGACAATGACGTGTACACGTTAAACTGACTATAATGACGTTCGCACGTAAAACTAACTATAATGACGTATACACATAAAACTGTCGACAATGACGTATACACATATAACTGACTATAACGACATATACATGTAAAACTAACTATATGACGGTCTACTTATAATGACATATACATTATGGTTTGTTTTGGTTTTTAAAGTACTCGCAACAGCCAGGGTCATATGATGATGGGTGCCTAGGAAGACACTATCGGTAATAGAAAGTAGACCGAAAAGGAAGTAAGTAGGCAGGAAAGATAGGTAACTGAAAAATGCTGCAGCGGGGGCAGTACATCAAGTTTGGTCTCTTCCGTGGCATCCCCGATTTTGCAAGGGGGCTCTGTTAGTCGCATTAAGATACAGTAGGTATATTCTTTGTTTTTTCAATATCCCTAAACAGAATACACGAAGAAATCCCCGATTTTGCAATGGTCCTGCTTTAGTCACCTCTAACGATCATGCAGTGGAATACAGCTGACCTAATCTTTATCCGAGCCAGTAATATAATAAACAAACCGAACACAAACGTTACACTAATGTATTCTATAGTATGTTTTTACAGTAAAGTATTTTTGTCGGTGCAATGTAATATTCCTTTGTTTATAAGATAGAATGGTGTTCTGCGATACAAATAAATATTCGTTTCGTTACATACTAAATACGTTTGGATAACATTTCTTTAGAAACACTACGGTACAGTAATGGTATGAAGGTCACGAAGTCACTCGCGGTCGGCGTGAGAGAGCTTACTAACACCACACAATACAGTGTCATTGACTGCGTTTCAGTCAACTTTAGATGACTTCAAAATCGAAACACAATAGCAGACGTTGAAATATGGGTCACATTAAATTGCTTTAAAAGGATGATAGGTTAAAATTATAGAACAAAGCTTACTGATATATAACTGTGTATATATTCCGTTATACTTGTACTTGTTACATGATGTTTTCTTTGTAAGAAATGTGAAATGCTGTGGTGAGTCATGGGTTTATCTTAACACGTAATTTGCGGAACAAGCAGAAGAACAATGTATTTCATTTTTAGACACTTTTTGTCGTTTTACACCAATTATGAAACAAGTTATTTTAACTTATAATAATCACTCTTGTTGTTGGCCTGGATGTTACACGCATGCATCTTGCATACAGGGGAGGCCGTCCTTAAATGACCTTAGCTGTTAATAGGACGTTAAACAAAATCA
>JAUMHH010222877.1:0-11366 GCA_032359455.1 Chlamys rubida
GCATCTCTACGTCTATCTGCTAGAGGGCGCAGCTTTAGGTGGTCCAACATTTCTGACACACTGGAGGTACGATGGTTATAGCGCGCTGCCCTTCGCTGGACCATTTCCAACTTGTCAATATTTGTTTGGTTTGAGACAAAAGGATAAGAAACGCTGTTTGACAAATGATGGCTGACATCTACTGGTCATGCTAAAGGTGGAGAGCGTGTGTTCCACGGTGATTCAGAGGTCAACTTCACCTACCTTAGAGTGATCTATGGAGCTAGGTCACACTGTATTTTCACGTTAGAAAGTAAATGCCTGTTATATGTAAAGCATCCTTTTTCAAGACAAAGTGTTGTTTTAAATAGAAATATGCGCGCTCTCTTTATTTGACATGGAATGATAGTACAGAAATTGTTCTGTTTAACAGGTTGAGGATCATCCCATATGTTGCGGCACCGTCCTCGTTTGAGGGAAATCATTGCTTATAAAAAGGGCAAAATAGTTTATTATTTTATAACAATCGTCGTATTCCGTATTTGGTATCATAATGCACAGTTGTCCACAAAACCAACAAGAGAATACCAAAATGTAAACAAAACCATAAAACTAGAGCAAAATATTAAACGTACAAAGAGGATAAGGTGTTCCGGAAGGGTAAGCGTCGTTTGCTTCATCGACGACACCTACAATCGAGATCAAATGCAAGTAATGAGTTCCTCAAGCACAGTACCTCAAACGAGAGACAGTCCCTCATATAAGGGGAGACCTGGATCTATACTAGTTAATGCTAATAACTATGTCTGTGATATCAAATATGTTTCAGTCAACTCTTTGCGTACTTTGGAGTAAGTGTTTTACCACAGGGACAAAATTCAAAGGAATGGACTCCAGATCAGTTAATAATATACTAACAGTAAACATTGGAGTATTATTGAGAAAAAGTATTTCAGAGGTAATGCGCAAATACTAATTAATATCTTTTTCTCAATAGCTTTTACACTTCTGGTGTTTTCTATTTTTGTTGTTGTTGCTTTTAGGGGGCGGGGCATGATGTATTTCTTTTGTTTGTTTTGGTGTCTAATAAGTTCCTGATGTTGTTTGTTTCATATTGAATTTGAGTTTACTTATATTTCTAATACACTACTGTTGGGTATATATACTTTGTAACTTTAAACATCAACGATACTTTGAAAATATGCCAGACCCAATGGTAAGCAACTTTTCAAAAACGTAATGTTGTTTAATATACAAGAAAGTGACAAGTTGTATTTAGTTGACAATGATGTCCTATTTAAAAGGTGTTTTGATCTATTTTTTTTTTACCGATTTCAGGATCTATTTCGCAACATTTAGAGTCCAATATTCACTAGCATTCCAAAAAACTCAGTTTATAACCTGCTTGACAACATTACTTGATAATCAGCTGCGCGTGATTTATATTTTAATATTTAAAAAACCCCACGAGAAGCTCTTTTAATCAAATCTTGATTTTAATTGCCTGGTGAACAATAATTCCTTTCCTTATACCCATGGTGGTATCTTTTCTAACAACTGCAGAAAATGTCTAAAAAGCTAAAAAAAAAAGAAGACATTTTAACAACAATTAAAAAATATAAATAGTACTAATATATTTATTTTTGTTGCCATTTCACTTTGAGAAAATCAGAAAAACTATTTTGAAAATCTAACCTTTCAGATAAATATTCATCTTAGATACATAAATATATCAATATGGTTAATATTTGGGTATCTTTCTGATAATTAGTGGTCAAACAGTTAAGACACGTGTTGCTTTGTATACACACACATTTACCTGCGTATGCTAATTTACCATATCCCTTTGTGTCATTATCATTAGTTTTATTGGACGTGTATAGTATTCATATGCTGTCATCTTGCTTACCTTTCCTCGTCGTAAGTATTTCAAGACTGTCCACTTTAAGGCTAGCTTGCCCACGAGGACCGCCAGTAGATAGCGGACTAGCAGTGTACATACACCTCCAGTTCTACTCAGCCGTCGTGTCCATGCTGACCAGCGTGGTGGATACCATCTTACATCAGTGCTAACCTTTTGTAAATAGTTAAAATGTTAAAACTTAAAGGAAAACTTGTTTATACTGCGGTGTTACTGTGGGGTTTGGTGTGTGGAGTATTCGCCTACCCAGATGGTGCTCCAGAGAGAGCTTGTTACAGAATGATACCGAGGCATACCCATCCGTTCTCAGGACGGGCCATTAGGGCCCAGCCCGCTAACATTAAGGCTCCATATAATATTACTCTAAGTCGGACCATGTGGAATCCAGATGTTCCCATAACTGGTAAGTACAGTCATTTAAAAGAAAACTGCATATTTTAGTTTGGTTTCATTTTATACTTTGGAGAAAAAGTTTTTCTTTCAAAAATGTTCCATATTGATTTGAAACATGTTTGTTTAACTGCTTCACGTTTAAATGCGCTAACTCTATTATTACATTGCAGTGTAAGTGGTTGATTTAATTGCCAATTAACGGAATTGACATCTATTGACTTTTTCAAATCAGAAGATATGAGCAGAAACAAACGTTTCTGTGTAGCTGCATGCCTTGCTGATTTACAATTTAGATTATATTTTGACATGTATTGTTTATTTCTAAGGCCGGATATATTTTTCTACACATGAGTGAAATCGTATTTACCGTAAAAGTACTTATTTTGGAACACTATTATTTTCTATACAATAACATGAACAAAATTAATGTAACAGTACTTGAATTTGAGCACCTATACACATTAGTTTGACCGCAATCACTGTAAAAATAGCTATTTTGTATCATTTTTATTTTCGTTACAATAATCTTACCATAATCATTGTAAAAATACCTGATATTATGCTCACAAACGAATAAGTCTGACAGAAGTTATTTTAGAATTACTTTATATTGGAGCACATTTGTTCTCCACATCAGTAACACTTCTGAAATAACATGAATCATGATTTAGCACTACAGCTATTTATAACAAACATGGATACAGCGACGGCATATTAAGTTGTCATCATACTAATTAAATAATTTTGAATTAGTAAAAAAAAAAACCCCGTTAAAACACTTTATCGTTAGTATATAATTATCGTTCAATACCATAACAGCTATGCTAATATTGTTGCAATACTTAGATAACTGGTATTATACGTAATTTTGGACTAGTTACAGAATCAATTTGTTGTGAAACGTGCAAACGTCATACTGGAAAAGTGGAAAGAAATACAGAACCAATTGAAAAAATTAGACATCCGGATAACAATTTCTAAAGAATATTTTTAACTGATAACCTGATGACTATTTAAATAAATTGAATTGTGAAGCGAAACTTAAACTCTTAATGGATAATTTTACAATTACTATGCTATTAAATATAATTAATTGTCTTGTGATATCCACTCACGTATCTCAGTTTTATTTATAACAGAAAAAGAAAACTAATAACCGTGTTTTGAATTACTCTTTGCTAAGAAGAATGGCAGGTTCTGGGTTTTTATTTCATGTTCGCAACAACATTTGCAGTATATGCTTAGAACATGTATGTACATAGAACAGCTATCATGTTTGCCAATATCGACATAGGTATGTTGTATAGAATATATTACTCTATTCATCACCAGGCTTTATCATATAAGGTTCCATCTTATCTTAAATACGATTTATCAAACACAACAAGTTAAGTGACAAAAATTGTATACAAAGGCAGGTCAAGCCTGAAGAATTGTTATCCCAAACCTTGACATGTATGAGAGGAGAGGCCATGCGTGTCGAGGTGTTTCTCAGAAAGCTTTACATGTACGAGAGGCCATGCTGGTTAATGGACATGGCTTGTACACATGTGTCATATCCATGTTACATTCACCTGTACTGATGTAGAGATGTAGAGACATTTATGGTAGAATTGTCCGTTATAACTCACCAGTATGTGTCACATGACAAAACAAAACTTACCACCGCAACACCTCTACGTGGTAGATGTTCCTATTCTCACTGTCACTGGACCATAGGTATATTGCCACCTCAACTTACTACGCTCTTGTTTTCATACCTACTTTTCTCTTACAGTCAAATTAAATTGTGACCTCCAATTTATATTTTGAAACAGGTTCCCATATTTTCTATGTTTTATTATATGCCCCAGATTGCATTCTTCTTATAAGCTACTGGACTCTAGCATCAACTCCTTTTTGTTAGTTTTTTAACAAGACGTGTGTACAGACTTGAATATTTATCTTTATTCATATATATCTTTAGCAAACAAAGCTTCACACAATGACCCTCACAATTACTTATATACATTATATAAACGTAACTTTTAGCATGCAAATCTAGATCTACAGACTCAATACTATGCACAATAACATGTATGCCCCGAAAAGGGTGATATTCACTAACCTTTAGATATATCTCGATATTAAACGATTATCTTTTTTTTTTTAGATCTATAATAAATTGTATTTTATTATAAAACATATACGTGTAACTATGTTGAATGATATACCATGTGTCCAGTACTTGGTGAAATTCTAGTACTTGTGCTGTTATTATATATTGAATATAAGACTACAGTTTTATTTATTTTGTATGCAATTTTAAAGCGTTGTGATTGAGATTTTTCTTCTAACGCCAAAGGTAAAACATTTTGCTAAACTATTGATAACACAGATTTTTTCGGATTCCGTATATCTTGGCAAACAATGTATTTTGCTAAACAGAAAACGTTTTTAGTCATGTGTACATTCAACATACTCCTAAAAAGTAAGACACAAACATTGACACAATACAAGGCACTATTGCATATATACATATACATATACCTAAGTTTTAGCATACAAATCTACAGACTCAATACCATGCACACTTACCTTTAGGCTTAGAAAAGTGAGGTATTCTTTTTTCTCTGCAGAAATTATAATATCTTTTACCCCTTATTCTTATTTTTTTTTCATTTTTCATAAGGAAAATAGGAATACGATAAATACTTATCTAAATCCATATTTAGCTTGAAATAATAAATTGTTATTTTTATACCATATACAAAAAGATGAAATTCATGGCTTATGTTCCATCTAAGGGGAGATGAAGTACTAACATTAGCGACTTATAATATTTTTACCTTGAGCACTGAGTCACATTTTCTAAAACTGATATGAGGTACTATATAAGAAGCCCACTTAACATCTCACTACACGACGCTATCATAAATATTCATATATTAATCATATATATAATAATTACGTTGATAGTTTAGGCCATTAACATCAGACGAGAACATTAACATACACGAGAAATTTTCATTTAATTAATTACCTGTTGTAAAAAAAGAAGGGAGAAGATTTCTATTAGCGTGTCTGTCTTTGTGACGTCATTGACAGATCATATGTTATATTTATATCGGGGTTATAAATGTGACGCTTCTTTTTGTGTTGGTATCATTTTCCAGTTGTATCAAAATATAAATAATTAGCACTTTATAATAATATTATTAAATTATAATTGTGTGTATATATAATAGACAGATGATAAGGCAGCAATCAGTATATAGACGTAGTTAGTATAAATATATGCACATAGAAATATGCACAAGGATGCCAAATTTCAGCATGTTAATGTAGAAAACCAAAGTAAACATTTTTACAGCACCATATGTCGATTTTGTCGATTTCGGACTCAAAAGTTGTAAAAAAGATTGTATTTTAAATCAATATCTTAAGTGTTGCAAAACATATTCAGAGATACAGGGTAAAGAGAAAATGCCCCTATATAGCACTTAGAATCGTTACAAGTTTACAACTTTATATGCAATAAATAATTTATACTAAAACAAGTGTTTCATGTAAACTGTGCCCAGAGGAAACAAAGTGTGTCTACTAAATACTTACCAAACTACGAAAAGCAATTATGATCATCTGCTGTGGGATAATAAAAAGTGCAGTGTAACATCTTTGCAAATATGTCATTTATTTATTATAGGTCATACAGACCTGTGGCCCCGTCCATTAATAATGGCGGGCGTGTACTAGCGTTACTTTATATAGACTGCATTTGGTGCTGACAGCAATGAGCACGATATGTGACCTGCCATTTTGAATGAGGTCACACACTTTGTCATTACGTAATAGATGCATTTATCATGCATCCTTATCTTTGTTGTCTTAACGTTAACAATTGTCTAAGCATATTACTGTTGTCATTTAGTTAACTTTTTGTGCTTGTTATTTCCGGGATAATCTGTCAATCTAACAATAAAGAAACAGAAGTACCGGAAGTTGGTCGATAGCCTTTAATAGTGTGATTTAAATAGGAAAATAATATTAGAAATAGGAGTAGATCTTTATTCACTTTACCAATACAATGTCTTAACCCTGATAGTTTTAGTGAATATAAACAGCGATTTTCATCTGCTATATCTTAATTTGTATCATTTTCGTTTAATGTTCTTGTCCTAAGATGTCAATTTTTTAGGTGTTTATATATCATTCTGGAAATATTTCTCTTAGCTATCATTATGCAATTTTTTTCTGCTTTGTTTTTTTCTTATTGAATAATTCTCGTCGTTTCAAGATAATAATTAAATATATTCGTTTTCAATTGGTACTTTAGCGAAAGTTTACTTTGTTTAAGTTTTCTGAATCGAGAAACTAAATATTTAAGTAGGTGCTTCCTGACATCGTATTTCTAGAAGGGCGTTCCATACATGCAATGTATCATAGTTATCATTGAACTCAATCTGAAAACATGTATATATAAATCACTGACTGTACAACGAATTGTATAACAATCAATGACACGTGTAAATGATATGTAATCATGCCACTTCAAAGAATACGGTGTGATGGGATGTGACAGGGACATACTATAACGGTAGCTTATTGATAAATGTCAGGTGGAATGTGTCAGCAGTGATCATGAATTACCTGTAATAATCGAATGTCCTTACGCTGACCCGACCAGTTATCGTGGATCAGATCATCAAGGTGTCATTCCTCAAACTGACATTCATGTAATACGACACATAGCGTGGTCTATTTTTACGGAAAACGTTACAATGCCCTTAAACATTCTATTGTACAAGTAGTTTCAAATTAGTTTTTTTAATGTCACTAAATGTGATATTGTATATAAACCACAACAAAATTTATATTTTCTGAAGAATGTTGAGAAACCTCCAAAGAAAAGTTAAAAAACACATTTCTTTTTCAGCTATTCTCTGTGCGGTGATAATAGATTTTTTTAATACATTTTCGTTTTTCCCCCAGATCTAATGATTCATTTTCTAAGTTAAATATATATTTCGTGATAATTTTGTGGAACGAACTAGATTTATAACAATTGATTTACAACTGATTTTTATATAATAATATAATTATATTCTTCAATTGTTTTCTGGCAACAAAGTCAGGACTTGTTACCGGATGGTTGTATAATGATAACCATGTCTAGAGCGACATTTGACCTATGGAATGACAAACACTGTGATATATGAATTGTTAGCCTCCCTAATATAAGGATATGAACTGTCTATCTTGAGAAGGCCAGAGAAGGACCTACACAATATGTCACCAGACAAAGACCATTCATCATATATGTATCCACTACACGATCCGAGAAACAGACAAAGTTCATGTTGTTATGTATGGAGTTATGTACAATTGTTCAGACAATTCAGTAAAACATAATTCAGGGACGTTACCTTTATCAATGAATCTCACTATAGTATTGCAGGCATATACATTTCCGGCATATACGTTTTAGACAAATTAATTATGCAGTCCCCCAAAGACTGATAACTTCTCCTTAATGGTATAATCTTATTTAACGGCCCGCTCCAGGATAAGACTAAAAATGCAAAGTAACGAAACACAAGATAAAACAAATGTTAATATGTCGATGCAAAATGTTAAGCAGTATGTCTATTTTGTCTGTTTTGGGCTTATCAGTGGTTTTAAAGTGTAAAATAATAAAACAATTATGTCTATAATGTTCCGAAACATGTGTCTTTATCTATATTCGGTGCATATTAAATTATTTATGACACTGCAAAATTACAATATAGGGTGCAAGAGATGACTTATTGTAAACTAGTTTCGAATGTTAACTACGCGATAATACATTCCGCTACAAGGTTACTGCCAAACTCGAGGATTGATAGACAAATAAACCACATTGAGACATTAATAAGTGCTAGAAATATGAAATACGGAAGCCTAACATATATAAAACTTTATATTAATGAGAGGATTTTACAGGGGTGAAAAGGACAATATTAATGACTACAATGCACCAGAACTCAGCTTCTTCCTTGATGAAAGACTTGTTAACTTTGTCCCGGACCGTTAGTGACATACACATAGCTATCTCTCTAATGATTTAAGACTTGTTAACTGTGCCCCAGACCGTTAGTGACATACACATGGCTAACTCTCTAATGATTTAAGACTTGTTAACTTTGTCCCGGACCGTTAGTGACATACACATGGCTAACTCTCTGTAATGATTTAAGACTTATTAACTCTGCCCCAGACCGTTAGTGACATACACATGGCTAACTCTCTGTAATGATTTAAGACTTGTTAACTTTGCCCCAGACCGTTAGTGACATACACATGGCTAACTCTCTGTAATGATTTAAGACTTGTTGACTTTGCCCCAGACCGTTAGTGTCATACACATGGCTAACTCTCTGTAATGATTTAAGACTTGTTAACTCTGCCCCAAACCGTTAGTGACACACGCATGGCTTACTTTCTGTAATGATTTAAGACTTAGTAACTGCGTATTGTTGATGACCTAAATAATTTCTTGATGTAGTGCATGACATGCACCTAAGTTGACCCCCGTTTTTATGTGGAGGTCCATTATGTCTTTCCTTTGTTATAAAGTGTTTTCTAGCTTCCTGTTGTTGCTTGTCGTAAACTCTTTTGGAGGAGATGATGTGCCTATGTGTTGATGCTGTCTTTTTTTAATGTTACAATTACAATGACGTAAAGAAGAAAAACACATTAAACGTTACGTTTATTAAAATGGAAATCGTAATTCAAATGATGTATGGCAATTGTCTATGTTTAAATTTAAAAAGTTAATCTGTTATAATCGCATATAACTGCTATGGAAGTAAAAAACGAAAAAGAAAATCCCGCAAGACGCTATGCTATATTTTCAGTAACTATTGTTTGGTTTCAATGACATAAGATAAATTCAATCTTATTTTCTCTTTCTTACGTATTAATGTAAATATAAATAAAACACCATAACTGAAATCGTTCATTTAGCAGGAATGTAAGGTATATGTGCAAGTTTCATCCAGTCACTGCTATTTAAAAACGATATTCTTACCCAGACAGTTTCCACCAGTGACCAAGCTGGCAGAAGGTCAGCCAAAACTGTCTGGGTAAGAACATCGTTTTTAAATAGCAGTGACTCGATGAAACTTGCAAATACAATGTTATAAACACACAGGAAGTCAATCGGAACTCGAAACGACAAGACACCATAATTGAAAAAAATACCGAAACAAAGGGGAAAACATCATGACTCAAAGAGATACACGTAGGCGAAACCATACACTCGTATAATGCTCTTAAAATAATCATATCAATCACGGTTGATCCAGTCATGATAGAGAAGTGGTTGCAGAGAAGAATTATTACAATCTCAAAAATATAAAGCAAACAATACATTTCACAATGTTAAATATCTACCAAGGATCAACGCGCTATTTAGGAGGATTTTAGGACCCACATACACACACAACCTGACTTTTATCTATACTGACATGTTTTATGTTGTTTCCTCGTTGAGACTCTCTACAAGCTCCCCTACAACCGATTTAAAAACAATAAGTATTAACCATATATCGAATAGATTCCTTGAGTTGTCGTTTTACTATATTTGATAACCTATTGCTATGATATCATTAATAATTAACTGTTACGTATAATAACTAATAATTATACACTCATAAAATCATTAATTGTAAGCGTATCAGGGACCATGGCAGAACAAAATTCTATTTTGACTGATAAGATGCAAAATCATATTCACAGCAATTTCTTTATTGTTTGGAATTTGATCAACTTTCTAATTATGAGATGGACTATAAAGATAGGTGTTCCTACATGCATCATAAGAAGAAAACAGAAACTTAACACGACTTCTCACATACATTCAGGAAGCCAAGTTGACTTCTTATATTAATCACAGTATAAGCACAATGTGCAGGTTTCTTTTTAACACATATCACTATAAGGCAAACTGTACGTAAATCATTACACAGCATACCTGACAGAACTTATTACATACATGATTAGGAACATACACAAAAAGGTGTTTATATATATCATTAGAAAAGAAACTTCATTGGACTTCTTACATAAATCATTTTGCACTATACTTAACAGAACTACTGAAATACATAATTCGAAACATACTTAACAGGCCTTACTTACACCAATAGGGATTTCTAAAATTTAGACTCTGGTTAAATAAAGCCAGGTAGCTAGACAGGAATCCTATTTTAAAATAGTATGAAACATTTCCTTTTCTTCCAGAAGGACGTCGTAATTAAGCTAGAATGTAATTGTATGCTATTAAAGGATTAAGATTAATGTTTTCTTGTGTAATGTATGGTGTGACAACATGTGCCTAGTGTTATAATTAATGAAGTCAGGTTAGGCTGTGCTGGAAAGCCAACAATCTGTACTAGAAAATCTCTTGTTTCTATGCACGTCACTGCTAATAACGTTTATACGTTTGTTATAAGGAGATTGATCGCAAAAACAGAAATCAATCCTGTTTTATCATATAATAATTTATTTATCATATATATCATAATATTTGTAAAAGACAATTGTCAACTGCTAAAACAAATTCTGATATATGGATTATTATTATCATTTGTATTTTTTAAATGGAAATATTAAGCAGACTATATTAGTTATTTGGTTTAGTTCTTATTTCTATTTTTTCTACTTCACTTGATAAACCTTTAACAAGATATAATTTCTAATACAATTTGTTTTTCATTTTTTATAAATTCACGTTTTAAAGCATTCCCTTGTAAAGGAAATGTCAAATGTATTAAATTTAAGTTTTGATTGTCAACTCTTTGAAACCTGTCACTATTTTGCTTTTAGGATGTCGTCACAATTGTTTTATTGTTTTTACATAAATGTTACAACATAAATGTTACATATTTGTTATACTAGGTGTTTCTATTAGAATAGTTGTGTATGTTACATGCAGTCGTACACCCAATTTTTATTAGCCTTGATTTTCCATTGCATACTTTCTATGTGAAAAAGAATGTCGTAACAATTCTGTTTGTTCTTGTGTAAATATAGCATTTTTGTTACGTTGTAT
>JAUMHH010222899.1:0-12076 GCA_032359455.1 Chlamys rubida
CCTCCTACATTTTTCGACCGATCTCTTTGAAACTTTGTATACATTATAACCATGATATGAAGTTGTGTCTCCTTTAA
The DNA here is from genome assembly GCA_032359455.1 of Chlamys rubida. Classification (NCBI taxonomy): domain Eukaryota; kingdom Metazoa; phylum Mollusca; class Bivalvia; order Pectinida; family Pectinidae; genus Chlamys; species Chlamys rubida. Next base: position 78 of record JAUMHH010222899.1, read on the forward strand.
CAGAATTTTGATTCGACAATATTTTCAAAAGTTATTGCCCTTTGTTTATTTCAGTATTTAATTTTTGTCTGGCAATCTCCTCCTACATTTTTCGACCGATCTCTTTGAAACTTGGTATACATTATAATCATGACTATTCAATCAGAGCATGGTATATTACAAGCTCAATAGACTTTTAGAAATAAAGAAGACCAAGACTTCACTTCGTCACTCTCAATGCCATGGACAGGTAGATGGGTCAGAAATCTTGCTACAGCAGAATTACACCACAGACATCGCCGAAATGCGTTGACGACGGGATGAGAGGTACACCATTACCAGCAGAAGTATTACTCGTTAGTAGAACTCCTGATTCCGAAGAAATAACCAGTTATGGAAAGAATACCATACTAAGGAACCGCACGCAGCAAGCACATCATATTGCTAGGAAACATATTAAAGATGTGGAGTCGTACACAAGCTTCTTAAGCCAACTGAAGTTAACCGTAGTATACAGCTAGACGAACGAGTCAAGGCTTATGTACCACAACATGACAAACTGAAAGCATTTGAGAGGGATTGCAAGAATGAATACTACGAGTCCTGAAAATTAATAAATACTAAAGATTTATGTTAGATCACCTTGTGTGTGTGTGAAGTCGAAACTCATTATTCAAAAGCGGAATAGATACATTATTTTAGTAGGGAATTATAAGATTAACAATCTCGCTGATCCTGTGATAATCTGTTGTCATAGAAATGGAAGTCTTGATTACCTCAGACTAACAGGTGTGGCACATGCAAGTATAAGTGCTATACTGCCTCTGAAAAAACACCATTTTATTGCTGACTTGTCTTGTTTGGAAGTCTTCGGGAGCATGAAATGGAGAGACTTGTGTTCCACTTCCCTGACCACCGTATGACAAAAAGGCAACAGATTTATGTCGATAACAGTGAGAAATTTCTGAAAAAGAGTTAAAGCTCAAAGGTTTTTCAGGTGGATGTGGACTACATTCGACTGACCAAGGATGAATTCAAAGAGTTACAGAACGTGAGGGCACAGAACGTGCGACCCTTCAGCCAGGGACTTATGAAGCCCAGCTCAAATCCAGAACTATCTCTTCTTACCAGTTCTGATACCATCTACATATGTACTGGAGATGGAAGATCAGCAAAAGAAGAAACCAGTATACAAAAATGTTTCCTAGTCTATAGGGGACTTAATGAGAAATGAAGCGAATGCAGCAAGACCCGAAAGTAATTTGAAGGACTTAATAATAATGACCCGTTACATTAATTTTTAGCCAAGTATACATAATTGAGGTAAAAAGAAAACACACAATTGAGTCCTTTTAAACCAAAATATTTATCTAGTTCATGGCATTACATAAAAATGGCTAACTGGCTAACACATTCGGTCATATTACCACTTACACCACATGCTTGAAGCACTTCGAGAAATCATACAAAACATACACTTAGTTACCTCCCCTTATACACGACTCTGACAAAAATGCTGATGTAAATATTTATGTATATGATTGATGCAACAATGTTCACCAGTACATGTAGTAACAATACATCTTCATTACAAACCAGTAAAACTGACAGTATTCATTCCTACATAATAAGTGTGATAGGGACTGATGCTATAATACACTACAGACCTATCGATGCTTCACATATTTTACCATTTAATTCAATGATAAACACCTCCATCTGCATTGTTTACCATCACATGAAAATCAACCACAATATTTCATCTTAGCTTGATGACATTTGTTCAAAATAGTAGATAATTAGGAAGTTAAAGTCACAATTTCGAATATAAAACAGGGTTTTTTCCCCCATTAAAATGATTGGGAATAAATATAACTTCATAATGTTATTCCATGTTACACTTGAAGCATTAAAAACAATCCAATATCCAACAGCATTGCAATCATCAGGTACAAGTAATAAGTATCCTCAAGTCTAGGCAGTTTTTCATACGGGAGCAAAGCACAGCAGATATGAGCTGATACAACAAATAATAGAAAACTTAAACGGACATAGCAAATTAAATTTAAAAAAATCTTCTATCTAATGTCTAATAACAAGAAGCCAGTATTGGTCACCTGGATATTTAAGCAATCATGGCAATAAAATCCCATTACAAGAAACTGCCAATGGCAGTATGGTCTAACTGCTTCCATGGTTAGAGCTGGGACAAAGATACAGAAACCTATTTTTATGAGTTACTGGACACAAGGACTTTGCTGAAGATGGTACGAGTTTTGACCACATAAGCAAAAAGTTCTAAAGTGCAATATGAAGTCTTAGAATACCTGACGTACAATGGTATGTCCATAATTTATTCTATTTTGAAATAATAGGAAATGCACACCGAAGAACAGCTTGATGAAATTCCAGCAACAAATGAAGAATGGCATAACACTTATTCAAATGATCAAAAAGGGGGATGTTAACCTTCAATAGTATTGCCAGTGACCGGTTAGGTCTAGTTCATGTCTCCGTGAAGGTAAAACATGTATACTAGAAAGGAATTACATGTAATGACTCTGTGAAGGTAAAACACGTATACTAGAAAGGAATTACATGTAATGACTCCGTGATGGTAAAACATGTATACTAGAAAGGAATTACATGTAATGACTCCGCGAAAGGAATTACATGTAATGACTCCGTGAAGGTAAAACATGTATACTAGAAAGGAATTACATGTAACGACTCCGTGAAGGTAAAACATGTACACTAGAAAGGAATTACATGTAATGACTCCGTGAAGGTAAAACATGTACACTAGAAAGGAATTACATGTAATGACTCCGCGAAGGTAAAACATGTACACTAGAAAGGAATTACATGTAATGACTCGGTGAAGGTAAAACACGTACACTAGAAAGGAATTACATGTAATGACTCCGTGAAGGTAAAACTTGTATACTAGAAAGGAATTACATGGATCATGATCAGCGATCACAACAAACTCACTGATTAGTAATACTAAATGCATCCGGAGTTCGTGACAGATCAAATAGTGGCACCTCACACATTTTTACCGTAATACACCATTGCTTACTGTGTACTTGCTTAGCAACCATGTTTGAACAAGGACTTGTATGGCTCCCTAGCTGTTACAGCTATGACAATTTCATAAATAAATTCATTTGTGTAAAAAAAAAAACGAATTAAATTTTAAAACATTTTTTTTTTTAATTCCATATTCTGAAAATCTTTTTTAAGTGTACACATAAAACTTTAGTAAGCCCAGGTGTGCACATCAGACTTCAAACTTGAAGGTTGACTCTCTGGATCACCACTATAGACACTAACACACAGAATTGGTAACACAGACAAAGCGGGATCAAACTTACACAATTCATTACAATGAAACTTCAGTCACTCTTTTCTTTCATAATTTTTCACACATCACAAAATTTGTTGGAAACAATCTTGAGCAATTTGCCAAATGAGCAATCACAGAAGGACACATTTCCATTAATGTCAAACATTTTTAATTAACAAATTACCATTAGTCTATCCTAGAATGGGAAATATGTATAACAGGACAATAGTTGGGGACTGATCTCAATCACAGCCTGGCGATGGATGACATTCGCTACCGATTCAAATTATTTGGGTACATTTCACTAGTCTGGCTGTTGTAGGGGGCCTTTCAGCAACATATGACTCTAACGTTTAATTCTGTTCCTCAGAAGACCTCTGTGAAATATCTCGATAAAGTAATTCCTTTTTTTCGAAATTTTCGCACTTCAATTCAGCAAGGTATTGACCAAGTATCTTGATATTAGAAAGAAAGAAAATTAAAAGAAGAGATAATTTGACTTTTGAACAGATTTGACCCACATGACTTAGATTATGGATAAAGGTGATTTCTTTTCACAAAGCTTATGACGCTCCATCCAAGCAGCCTAAAGGCCAAACATGACTTTAAGCCTTTTGTTCTTGAGAAATTGTTTGGGTGTTTATCAAATTTGACCCAAGGCCCTGAATATCGGTCAAGGTAATTACATTTTAGCAATCTAAAACCCATTTACCAGGACTTTGCATTCTTTTGAGGCATTGGAGCGTTTAACCAGATTTAACCAATACAATTTGCTCTAATAATGTGTCCAGCACTTCATGCCAAATTGATTCTAGGCCTTTTGATTTTTCAAAAGAAATTGTTGCAGTGTTAAAAAAAATGGACACTTGTAAGTAACAGGGCACATACAGGTGTATCATGACTCCTGGCCTATTGGTTCTTAAGATAAATCCATTTAATAGATAAATAGCTTTAAACTTTTCATATTGTTTAATATTTTTATGGAACAAACTTCAACAGAATGGAAGCAACTTTGCAATTATTTTTAATGAATGCATCACCAATTCATCTTAAATAACATATTTTGTAAAAAATGATCACAGAAAACCCCTCCATTTTGCAGCCATTCATGAAGAGGGAGCACGCAGATCCCTGGGTATTATCAGATACCTTACTGATAGTGATGTTACATTTCACAACAGACTGAGGATCTAATAATAGCCTAAACAAGAGAACCAATGGGCCACAGCTGGAGATCAAAGTTCTATCAATATGGTCGGAATATTAGTGCATATATTCATGAAATAGCCTATGAATGTCCAATTTGATCGAAGGAATGAAACAAAAATGTCAAATACTTTCTGTATACAATCTTTTTATTTCCATTTGATGGATATCTCCTAGTTAAAAAAAAATCATGGGATATGTACAGAATATTTTTTGGTTTTTTATTTACATATTTGGCCCAAATAACTAACCCTCCCCTCAAACATTAAACATTAACTGGCTTCATCCAAAGAAGTTACAAGCTAAGTATCATTCCCCTATAGCCAAAGGTTCTTCAGAAGATGTCGTTTAAAAAAAGGTGACAGACAATTACATTGGCTTGCTTATATATTAATGCACTTAAATAGTTGATCTGTCCTGAAGCCAGTTCTTGTCGTTTCACTCGACATCTCTTGGTACCATATATTGGTCTATATACATGTTTATCGTTGTAAAGGCAACTGCCTCCATGAAGAGTAGCCTACAATGATCTTACATAAAACTTATGTACATAGAAATAATTTAAGTTATACAATGTATTAATAATTTAATGCTCCACTATAATTCATACCAATTTACATCATTTCATTTGCTAATTCTTATTTTCACAATGTTTCAAATGACTTGTTATAACCAGGGGCGAAGAAGTCTGTATCACTCACCTGGACATTTAGGCAATATGGAAAAATATTAAAACATTAAAAGTAACAATTCAAATCCTATTTTAGGCTATGCAGTAGTCACCCAGTGGACACCTTTCATAGGGAATTTGGTAGAAATTTGTAATATATTTTTATAATATGAATTATTTCCATGTTATGACCCTGGGGCTAAATGCCAGACCATGAGCTAAACCTTATAGCAGGGTTGTGTGTTTACCTCTTCTTGCCCAGCCAGCACATATATGCTATATAGAGTGATCTCAACCATTTCTAAGTTATGACCAAAAGGCCAGAATCTGGGACCTATCATGATGGCATGATTGTTCCTCTCTTTCATATACCTATGCTTATTGGATGGAAATCTAAACCATTTCCCCCCCGATAGATCCAGTTCCCTAGGGACACTGCCAATCTCTGGAGTAATAGGGTGGGGACCCCCACCACTTCTATGGGTTATTACCACAGGGTCAATTCTGGTAGTATACATGTTATCGTCCTTACTGGAGCTCAATTGTTAAATATCTGGTTACTCAACATTTTCCATGTTTTGACCAAAGAACTAACTCTACCATCTGCTAGACCAGGGTATGGTTCTCTTCATGCCGATGAATTGTATGTATGGTTATAGGGTGCAGATCTAAATTGTTTCCATATCATGACCTACAGACTTAATTCCCTGGGACATTGCCAGACCCTTCAGCTAGTCTTGATCGCATAAATGTGTTTTTTCTCCATGCCTAGCAATTGGATATGATAATGGGGTGGGGATCTGACCCTTTTCATGCTGTGACACAGGGATTAAATCTCTGAGGGCAAGTCCAGAATCCATGGCCAATCTTGGTAGCATATGTGTATTTGTCTCTTCATGCCTACAAGTGCATAATTATGTAGTGATTGGGTTGGGCTGGACCCCGAGAGCCAATCCTGGTAGCATATGGTATAGACCTTTCCTTGCCCATTAAGCAGGTATGTTGTTCAAGGACAGGGAACTTAACCATTTCAAAGTTATGACAAAAACAATAACATTGTCGAAATTTGACAATTTTTTCTAGGATATGTCATCAAACAGGAAAATAGAAACCCTAATGTTTTGAAGTATCAGTGGCAAACAGATTAATCATTCAGATATGTGTCAAACACATTTCATCTTTACTCATGTTCCAATCATACATGTTTCTCTTTACATTTCCATTCATTTGAAAACAAAATAAATAGCATATTAAAAATTTGAATCAGATTCATCAGTCACCATTGCCATCTGTTATGAATACTTTAGTATGTAGTCAACTTGAGGAGCTATGTACCAGCACATATTCTAAAATTATCAATCTATGGTGTACATTGTTTATGATTTCTAGTCATGACCTTATTATTTTGAACGTAATAAATAAACAGCCCCCTTCTTTCCACCCACGATAAATGAGATCACTCACGTCTTTTAAATAGTGTAAATTCCATTTGTCCTCTGAGCTTGTCATGCACACATTATTGTTTATCACAATGAACACTCTCGTCTCTGTAAGTGTGGTTCAGTTAGAACACAAGCTTTATATAGCAAGGTGCTGCACTAAAACTTTATAATTAAGGAACATTTCAACACTAGGGCGGAGTTAAAGTGACCGTCAGTAACCGGGTTAGCTTGCACACACTGTTCCACAACCAATAACCAAAATCCTTCACATTTGGCACATCCATTTAGCACTGATCTATGCATGATTAAAGGTGTTGTCACCACCTGTAAAATGTGAAACTGGACAAAAAGAATTCATCTGAACCTGTCACAATTCCAACCTAAAAAGCTGAGATAAGCAGAGTACATTTGATGTGTTATAAGTGAGGACGTACGAGGCGTGGAATAAGCAGATGGTTGCCCACGATGACTGGTTGAGCACCATGTGCTGCATGTGCTGCTGCAAGATAGTGCTGAGGCAGATGGACAGTGGGTCCAGCACTTGCAGCAGCAGCTGCAGCCATCTGCTGCTGAGCGGCGAGAATCTGTTGGTGTTGATGTGATATGAGAGTAGGCTGGGCCCCTATCGGGATCCCATGTCCATGTCCTGCGTGCGTCAGGTGGTACTGTGGTGATGCCTGCATAAATCCAGGGATGTGAGCTGGCTGTGCACCTGCAGCTGCAGCAGCCAGGGCATTCACAGGCTGTAGTCCTGCATGCTGGGGGACCGCAATCATAGGTGCCCCAGCCTGAATGGGTACAAGCCCTCCAGCAGCTGAATGAGGGATGATGAAGTGCTGACCACTGGCTGTGGTCATGATTTGCGGAGAATGATGTCCCATGCCCCCCATGCCCGCCATGCCCGCCATACCAGCCATCTGTAGTTGGGACAATACAGATTGCTGAGCTGACTGCTGTGCTAACATGATTGTCTGTTGTGGTACAGGGGACTGTATGGCAATAAGTGTGGGTTGTTGCTGGTGTTGCTGTAGTTCCTCTATCGAGATCTCATCCTCATCCAGGGACACTACCGATTGCTCCTCTAAATTCTCTTCCTCTTCTGGTTCCTCCTCTGAAGAGGAGGATTCACTTATGGCTTCACCCTTTTCTTGTTTGGCCTGTCGTCTTAGCTGTTTCACTGCATGCTTCTGGGCTTGTTCCTGTAAACGCTTATACTGCTCTATTTGCTCAGGAGGGATCACAATAGATGGGTTAGTGACAATTTCCTCCACTTTCTTCTCCTCCTCCTTGGTTGGTGGAGGAGGCTGAGGTGAGGGAGAACGGGAGGGAGGAAGGGGAGGAGGCGTCTTGTCGTTGTCCCTTGTTGGATCTTTCATGTCTGGATTATGATATGGATAACGTGGCCCTGTGTTGTATGGGTCATTTGGTCCTCCCATGTGTGGTGGAAGACCCATGTGTGGAAGTGGCATATTCTGCATGTGTGGGGGAAGCCCCATATTGTGGCCAGGTGGTGGTCCCATTCTGTTAGGGGGTTGGTACATTCTCTGGCCTGGAGGAGGCATGCGATGAGGTGGCATGCCTCTCATGCCCATATTATTTGGTGGTGGGCCCATGTTGCGGGGAGGTCCCATGTGTGGTCCACGGTGCATATTATGAGGTGGGCCCATGTGTGGATGTCCACCCATATGGTGAGGTGGTGGTCCCCGCATGTTCTGTGACATCGGCCCACCAGGTCCATGTGGTCCACCTGGCCCGCGAGGCCCACCCATATGTGGACCACCAGGTCCATGGGGACCATCATATCCTCCCGGTCCATCATACATTGGGTGGTAGTCGTGTGGTCCGTCGTGATGTCCATACGGTCCATGGGGACCACCATGATGTCCATGATGACCAGGAGGTCCACCGTGAGGTCCATGGGGTCCCATGGGACCATGATAGTGTGGAGGCATGTTTGATTGGTTGGGGTCCATCCCTGAGGGTGGCGGTGGTGGGGGAGGAAGGATAGGTCCTTGATAATTTCCTGATGTGTTTTCTGGCTTGTCCTGTGCTCCTGGCTTGTCCTCCACTGTTGGTAAAGGAATGTCAAAGAAATCCTTTGTGTTTGATGTATTTTTCTCCTTCTCTGCTTCTACACTAGCTGCTATACCTTTTTTAACCAAATCTGAGTTTTGTTGTTTCTTCTCCTTGATTTTCTGGGCAATGTTTTCTGCTGATTTTGTGTCATCTTCTTTGCTGAAGTCTGGTAGAGGGATGTCAAGGGGATCAGATTTTGTCTCCTTGTCATTTTTCTCCTCTTTCACTTTCTTTTCTTCTTTAATTTTTTTACGGGGTTCATCATCCAACACACTAGAACGTCGTGAAGAACGACTATAGTCTGAGGACCTATTCCTTCTGTGAGATCGAGAGTGTCTGTATGATTTAGATCTGCTCCTTGACCTAGAGTAACTAGTTGACCTACTACTTCCCCTTGAATATGATCTGTAGTGATGATTTCTTGATCTTGACCTTGAGCGCGAGTATGAACTAGACATGGAATATCTATGACTCCTGAACGATCTAGATCGTGACCTAGAACTATAGCTATCGTCTGTATAACTGCTATATGATCTAGACCTACGTGATCGTCTGTGGGACCGAGATCTAGATCGTGAGCTACGGGAATACGACCTGCTATATGTGCTTGATCTTGAATGACTAGAGTCTGATGAGTATGAAGAACTTCCTGATCGACTGTAACTCCTGGAATAGGATCTACGGTGACGATGTCGGCTCCTAGAGTGAGAACGACTTGAATTTTTGCGTACATCCTTTGTCTTATGAAGCGCATTTTTTGAATCTGACGTAACCTTTTGGTGCCCACTTGGGTTTTGTAAAACAGACATAGTCAAGTGAGTTGGTTTGCTTGCAACATGTTGCTGTGCAGCTGGATTGTGTGCAGTCTTTTTCGCCTCGGGTGAGACCAGCTTTGTGTTGACAACAGGTGTTGTTTTGACAAGAACTTTTGGTTCTTTGGCAAGAGAAGTGTCACCTACAGCCTCTGTTTCACTGTCACTTGTATCCCATTTTGATTTAGTATTATCATCTGTTGCTTTCATTTCGATCATATTCTCCATTTTATTCCATGAGTTTTCCACCAATGTCTCCACCTTTACTTGTACTGGTGTAACTTTCTGTTTCTTTACTGACACAGGAGTGGTCTCATTTACACTAGACTCGCTCGTCTGTCGTTTACGCGCTGACGAAGTCAAACTTTGTCTCTCTGAACCACTGCCAGGTTCCTTTTTTATTTTCTTGCTGATTGCTCCAGTCGCCAAAGCCGGTGAACTCTTACTTCTGTCTGAGGTAGGAGTCTTGCCTGGTTTTTTAACCTCTACCTCACACTCAGACTCTTCACTAGTGTAGCTACGCTTTACAGCCACTCTCTCCACTGGCTTTTTGCCATCAGCTGACTTATTAACGTTAATTTTATCTACTTTCTTCCCATCCACTTTTTTCTTCCTTTTCTTCCTCTTTCGTTCTCTCGTAACTTCCTCATCATCTGAAGAATCTGATTGCTCCTTTTTCTCCCTGAGTTCTCTAATTCTCTTGCTGGGAGTAATCTCTGCCTTCTTGTGGCTCTGTTTGGAGTCTACCTTGTGTTCAGAAGTGGTTTTTGTCTTTTGTTGCTCCTTTGAATGGTCCTTAGTAAGCTCCTTTGTGGTGTCCTTTTCACTATCTTTAGGGTTATCTTTACTCTCTTGGTTTACAGAATCTTTCGAAGAGGCTTCCTCTTTCTTCTCATTACCATGCTGTTTCTTCTTTTTCTTTTTGGACTTTTTGCTGTGTCTATGTTTCTTGTGCTTAGCTGACTTTTTGTGACCTTCTTCCCCAGACTCGTCACTCCCTCCTCTAGAATTACCTTCTGATTCTGCAACTTTCTTGTCCTTCTTGTGTTTGCCATGCGACTTTTTCTGGTCTTCGTTCTCATCTTTTTTCTCCCCTTCTTTTTTCTCCCCTTCTTTTTTCTCCCCTGTATGTTTATCAGTTTTTCCTTCCTCTGTTGGTTCATGATGTTTGCTCTTACGTTTCTTTTTCTTCTTTCGTTTTTCTGAGGACTTTTTCCCATCGACTTCTGTTGATCCTAGTTGAGCTGTGCTGCTGCTCTTGGTTGATTTTTTATGTTTTTTACTCTTCTTCTTTTTCTTCTTGGCAGCTTTTTCATCTTTCTTTGACACATCCTCCATCACAGTGTCCTCTGTCTCTGTGACTTCCACTGTGGACTTGACTACATTGTGATCGACCTCTGTAGTAACTGCTGGTGTCTCCACCTCCTTTGAGGAACTCACAACATCGTGCTTTGGCTTGGCCAGTAACTGATTGAAGTCAAAGATCAGTGGATCACAGCTATAGCCAATGACCGGTTCTGTTTTTGTATACTGCACCATTGCAACTGGCCAGTCCAGCTCCATAGTCTCCTCTTTGTTCATGACCTTGATAAATGACCCCAACGACTTTGCCTGTGGGTGCTCCTCATTGACAGAATGCTGCTCCTCTTGTGATGCCGACTCATTAGTGGGAACCAGTGAAGGCTGTGGTCCATCAGCCTCCACCAATTTTGATTTGTCTTCCTCTTCTTCATGTTTAAACACAGCAGCAGATGATATTTTGGCACCAGTCTTCTTAAAGGAGAAAGACACAACACCCCCTGCTTTGTTCTGATCCTCCTTACTGGCCAACTCGGCTTCTCTGTAAAAGCAAATGAAACAAATTTAGAATTTGATTAAAAGATTTAATTCAAGCAGCATAATATCAGATATCCAGGTTAACTTCTTAACAAGAGGCCCTATAGACCAGTACTGCTCCCCATTTTCTTCATTTGTACTTTTAACAAGAGGCCCTATAGACCAGTACTGCTCCCCAATTTTCTTCATTTGTACGTTAAACAAGAGGCCCAGAGGGCCTGTATCGCTCACCTGGAAATGTTAGCAAAATTGAAGTTGAAATTGTATTACATGGTTAGTCGGGGGTTATATTTATATGCAATCAGACAAAATCCTGTCATTCCTACAAAAGGAGAATGCTTTTGAAGAATTTGCTATGTTTCCCTTATTGGGCCTAGCCCCTCTGCCCCCAGGGGGGTCAGACCCACCGTTTATACAAAATTAAGTCCCGTTCACCTAACGATGCTTTAGAACAAATACAAAAACCTGTCATTCCTACAGAAGAAGCATTTTAAAGCTATTTTTCTATTTTCCCTATTTGGGGGGGTCAGACCCACCATTTATACAATATTAATTTCCCTTCCCCATAGGATGCTACTGTTCAAATTTAGTCAAAATACCTTCATCCCAACAGAAGAAGAAGGATATTA